>WOAB01000384.1:0-45898 GCA_027886185.1 Rheum nobile | reverse complement strand
GGTTATCATTGGGTTACTTGTTCATGGCGTTATTTTACAACCAACGGGGTTCGCCCTGGTCGGATTTTTTACTTTCCACCGAGTGTGGATCCTCCACGACTCCGTGAGGTGGTAGACGAGGAACACATAGCTAAAATTATAGCTCTTTACAGACCCGGTGTTCCAGTCACCATTTACACAGAGTGTGCACACCCGAAGCGTCATATACCAGGTCTTTTAGAAGATCCAAAATTTGAGGTGGACAACGGTAGCTCTGATGATGGCGGGGAGACCGATCCTGATGAGGATTAGATAGCTTTTTATGATTCATGTTCAACTAGTGTACGCTTTAATGTTAATGATTTCCAAGTAATATTATTGTCTCGTATTGCATTTTCCCGAATCAACACCAATTCAAATAAAAACAAATGATTATAAAAACAATATACGGTCAATCTCAATCAAACTTTCCCACAAAATGATTACAAATACATATATAAAGTCAATTACAATCCAAAAACCTAGATAAGTATGTTAGGTCGCCCTTGTTCCGCTCGCCTCCTCTACATAACTCTTGAACCTATCCTTAAAGCGCTCATGACTATCCCATCCATCAACATTAGATCTTGTAAATGATCCACTGCCTGGATCGGAGTGGGTGGAATTGGACAACGATCATTAACAAGCCAATCTATAAACATAAACGATAAAATTATATAACAATTTATGAAAGAATAAGTAATACCAGAGAGTAGCACTCACGTACCAGTACGTAATGGTCTCTCCTGCCTACATGTGCTATCGCATAAACCTTTGTCGGAGGCTCAGCACCCGGGGGGCCCACAATGGAAGACATGTGTGCGGTCCCAAACCATGATAAGACAACAACCGCCACTTGGTGTTCCGTGGCAAACACCAAACCAGTAGTAGGCATTATACACCAGAAGTTCGTTGTGCACGGTGACACAATATAATTCAATCTCCTAACAAATGCTTCCACTGTCAACTCTTCCTCCCCAAGCATCGCTACGTAGTTGGCTGGATGTGTCTGGACATGCTTCGAAAGCTCTAACCGGACATCAACGTACTCCTCTTCTCGGTGACCTAGCAAAACGGCAAGGGAACGAAACCCGCAATGACCATCGCCTTTGACACTTTGTACCCTAGAAATGTATGCGAGCATGAAATGATCAATATTCTCGTGCCCCTAGTTGAAGCCGAGATACTTTAACGACTTGCTTGAACCCGATTTGGACTTGTTTGAAGCAGATTTTGACTTTCCAGGTTTAGTGACACTCCCCTTTGCTGTTGAAACTCCACTGTGAGGTCGTCTGGTAGAAGGACATCCTTTCGATCCCATAGACGCTCTTGATCCCACGGACGATTTCACATTGGTCGTCTCTTTCTCTGCAGGCGCATCCTCCTCTTCCACTCCCAGCTCCTCATCCATATTCTTCATATTCTGCTTCTCCTTCATCTTCTTACTTTTTGCATCCACATGCTCGTCCCAACCCATATTCCTCTTGGTGCCGGTCTTTCTCGCATTCATCCTAGGCCTCCCCTTCTTGGTCTCACCACGTGGCGGGTCTTGAATATGGCATGATGTAGGGTCAGTTGACTCACGCCACTTATCCGCCATCTTCTTCAACAGAAATCCATCAACTTTCCCACATAAGAACTCTTCAACGAAGTCCTGCACCGTGACATTATCCGCTGTGATTGCAACACCATCATCGACATCAAGATCCTTAGCATCCACCCCTTCCCATCTGATCTGCTTCCAGAAAATATCAACTTCTTCAGGCACTAACGGGTAACCCGTCTCCACATAGACCTTAATTGTGTGTGGGCAAGGCAGTCCTAGTGTGGACTTCCATCAAAAATCATCACATTTGTCCCCAATTTTCCCCCCTTTGCTAACACAACTTGGGCATACAACATTCTCAAGCATTTCTCAGAGCACTTTTCAAGGATGCGCTTGAAGAAGACCTTAACCCACTCAGGGCCATTTACTATCTCCATGGGAAAGGCAGTGCAGTTCTTGGTCATCTCAAATCGGATCTTCTGATGCTGATCAACAAACATGTTGTCGATGTGTTGCACAATTGTGTCGAACCCTCCAACGGATGTCTCAATCATGTCCTTAAGCATAGAGTGTTGACCCTCAACCCTGAAAATAATATAATCGTTTATAATTTACTAAATGAATTTTAAAATCCAATTTGATTGCAAATGTTTGTATGAAAGTTACCTGTTTGATGTTCTTGTGGCAAAATGGAGAACATTATCACACCATGCCGCAACTAGCTTTTTCTTATGGTCTTTAAACCAAGTCTCCTCGACATATTTCACAAGGCCTTCATTCCATATCTCCTTAAAGTGAGCAAGTCGCTCTCTATACTCCTCCTTTGTGTGAGACCTCATCACCCGACGAACACTTCCCGAGAATTTCTTCTCGTCAATCTTCATCAACTTAGCATATGCCTTCACATTACGGTCTACATGGACCTGACACAAATGATGCCGAACCTTCGGAAACACCATTTTGGCAACCTTGATCAGTCCTAGCTCTCGATCAGACATGATGCATACGAGACTTTTCCCCCCGTACAACCACTTCAATCGTGTCAATGCCCATGAATAATGGCTTGCCGTCTCCCTTTCCATGAACACAAGAGCAATGCAATATGTGAAGTTGGTGCAAGTAAACCCAACAATCTGGAACAGTGGCATACCGTACCTATAAATGCAACACAAAAAATACTTTAAACCCGCCAAAAATATCATTATCTACTCATAATACTTAAACGAGTAAGGTTTACCTGTTGGTTTTGTACGTCGAATCCATGATGACGACATTAGGGAACATGCACAACAAATGTCGAGCGTCTGGATGAGAAATAAACAAGCACGCCAATACCTCCTTCCCATCTTCCCTCGTTTTAGTAGCACTGTCCAACAAATAGCCTTTGTCCTTCAAAAACCCCAATGACCATTGTGTCACATTCAGATTGCCCAGGTATTTCAACCTCTCCTTAGTCCTAACAGTGTACACTTGCCTCCTCGATACCGTTGAACCCGTATATTCATTCCTAATCTGTATAGAAATAACCTTGGGTCTTGCACCCGCCGCAGTATCAATCATCACTTTTCTACGCTGCTCCGTCGTAAGTCGGGAAGCAAATGCATGGCCAATCAAGGTGGTTGAAAGCATATGGTTATGGCATCCTCTAACAACCGATATGGTCCACCCAGGATCTGTAATAGCATTTCCTTCCCTAAAAATACCATGCAATAAAAAGGGACAACCCTTCTTCTTTGACCTAGCTTTATTCACTCGTATCGGACTGACCTTTTTACCATCGACTAACTTCTTTTTCTTGTCGGACCTAGGTAACCCGGATCTCTCACAATGAAAAACAATCTTTTTAGACTTTGATGATTTAGTAGTGATCACCATAGAAAGACTAAAACCGACCTTTTGCACCCACTTCCTCAATCCCTCCATACTCGGAAATATCTCATTAGTAGTAAAATGGGATGAGAAGTCAATTGCTAAAAATTCATCATCACTAGAATCACCCTATTTATATACAAAAATTAGTACATTAGAAACTAATTAATAATTAAATTTATACAAATTAATATACAAAAATTATGTATTATTTCTAAACAGTCTACATTTTAAAGACTAAGTACAGTTAATATCTAATCATTTTATACAATAAAAATTAAAAATATTACGTACCTTGAAATACTGAGGAGAAATCGGTGACTGAAAATCATCCTCATCATCTAGAGACGTGGGCGCGCTCGAAGACGACTCCGACAACCCCCTCCAAAAAGGATCGCTTGACGACGACATATATATAGTCGGAAAATTACAATGGGTTTGAAGTTTTTTTCCCGTTGTATCTTTCAATGGTGGTATACTATTACATCTCCCATATATATAGCCGACCACATGACCATACAGAATAATTCTGGGCGGCACTATGTGCAGCCCAAATTGATCGTTAAATTTCAGTCGTACACTCCCTAGGCTGCACTATGTGCCGCCCATAAACCCTTTTTCCCACAACAAACCGGTTCAGTGAACCGGCTTAGTGGGCGGCAATATATGCCGCCCACTAAGCCGGTCTACTGAACCGGTTTTTAAAAATTCAATTTAAATCATAATTTTAATAAAAAATAAATTTGAACCCATCTTGGGCGGCACCTAGTGCAGCCCAAGAAAATCGGGTTTTCTGGGCTGCACTAGGTGTCGCCCATATAGAGTGCGAGGTTTAAAAAAAAGGAGTGTGCGGTTTTTCGGCCATTTTTTTTATAGAAAAAATTCCATCCCAATAAGATACATAAAAGTCAAACCCTCTCCAAAAATAAGACTATAAGAGCTATCCAAAACAAATTAAAATGAAAAATAAGAGCAAGGAAAAAAAAACTAAAAGTTTCTCTATTTGAAGATCAAAAAAGAAAATATAGTATAAGAGGGGTGTCATATAATTATTATATTGGTTATTGTGCTAGTATCTTGAAGAAGAAACTAACACAAAAACTAATGTACTTATTTTATCACACATGACATATCTTTTTTTAAAAAATAAAATGAATAGACTATTTCATTTATCCATTTTGGATGCCCTAAAAAGAGACTAAAATTTATCTTAACTAGATGGCATACCCGTGCTACGCACGAGTCATAAGTATATATATATTAATTTTATTGGTTATTTTTCTGTTTTTAAATGAGAAAAAAATAAAAAAAAAAATTTCAAATATTTTCAGCTTTAACAACACAAACATTCACATAAATTTGAACATTTTAGTATGACAGGTACACAAATAGCAACTCATTTTTGTTCACCAAGTTAAGTTGGAGAATTTGTCATTTTTATGGAAAAAGACACACTTAGATGCTACTGTAGAGAATAAATAACAATTTAGAATATGTTGTCTTCTTATTTTGTCAATCACCATGTTTAAAACGATTTTAAGTAGATCAAACATCTTATCTGCAACTCTTAGATGGATTTCAAATATCGTATGAAACTAAAAAAATTATTTACTCATGATAGCATTGTCTCACTTTGATTGTACATAGTAATAAGCTTTAGTAGATTATGATCTATTATATTTGATTTTGTAGGTCTTCATTTTATCCACACCATTTACAATTTTTTTTTAAATATGAACATGTATTTGAAAGAGTTATACGATAATTAATTGACATATAGAATGTTGTTAAGAAGTTACAATCATAGTTTTTATTACTTATATCTATTTATTAAAAGGGGTTACATGTTTCAAAAGTAACAAATGAGTCACAAAGATAGAGGATATTATAACAATCATTGATGATCAATTATGTATATATATGAATACAAACTTGTACTCCTATGGAGTATGTAGTAAACATATAGCAAGCAAAAATGTTTATTGCGTAAGCTATTATTCAATGAATCTCTTATTTTGCATCATAATTTTAGATAATTAAATAGTATTATAATATAAGTTATATTTAACTTTTTATAGTACATGTATTGTAAAAAAACCCTTCATTTGTAGTGGACAATATCATCGACCACGATAATCATATATACTCATGATCTCAATTATTTATGTCACTTTAGTAAATCAATTATTGTTATTGCATATAGCCATGTAAATAATTCAGCGATCAGTTAAAACTTTCTCATTTAAGAATAAAAACATATTGCTCTTTTCTTTACTAATTGAAGTTTACCAATTGATCACATATACAACTTTGTGATACCGGTAGGAAATGATCCAGGGAATGCAAAATCACCCAAAAATCTACATTTGACAAATGTATATTTTTAGTTTTAAAGTTGTTAAATAGTAGTAATAATTGGCTTTGTTATTATTATACAAATTTTTTTAAAAAATAATTAATTAAATATTATCATTGTGGCTTAAAGCTAAACAATTTATGGGAAAAAGTGTTCTGAAAAAAAGAACAGAGCTAATAAAATAGCTTAAGCTTTCTATTTGGCTCATGTGAATGAGCATCGAGATTATACTTGTCATTGAACAAAATATCAACAAAAAAATACACAAATATCAATTCAAATTTCATTTCATAAAATGGGGAACAATAAACATACAAAATGTCAATTACAAGTCATAAAATAGATATCAATAAACTAACCATATAAAATCTAATCCAAGCAATTATAGGAATAAGGTGTAAGAAAATCATACAAAAATGGAGATGTGGATTGAGATCTTTTATTTTTGGAATGGATGTCTTGTATCCGTATGGTCTTTATATAGAGGTAAATTTTCTCTTTATGTTCACATTCATTTGTCATCTACATTAAACTAGCCTCTAATTAATTAGGAGTTTGAAATATGAAAAGAAGAAGTTACGATCTATAATTTAAATGTGATTAATTGACATTAGAAACATGTAATGAAGATGTAACAATCACAACAAAATATATTACTATAAATTGAAATAATGTTTTAATCTAATATCTTAAATGAGTTCATTTCTTTAAAAAATGAAATATATTTCCATATAAAAGCTATGTGCAAGTGAGTTTAAACGACCATGCAAGCGTTTTTAAATATATTTTTTCCCGTCAAAGTTGATGTCCGAGTGAGTTTGAATGACTCGAATATTACTAAGGTTGACATAATTATCATTGATATAAGTATATTACCAATAAGTATAAATGAACTTTTCAATTTCTTGATGTTGCAATTCGATGGTAACTTTTTCATGTTCTAATCATCTTCTTAATTACTTCTTCAAAAAATGTATACTTTTATTGATAATATTTTTGTAACATCCCCCATCTCTGGGCCGACCCTTTACAGGGCTGCAGTCCATACACCCCAATCCTTCCTTGGTGGCTCCACCTAATTAATAGGCAGCCATCTCCAATAGGTTGTTCGTGAGTCTCGAACTCGAGACCTCACGCTTTAACAAGAAGCTTAACGCTCTCTTGTCACCAATTGTGCTGCAGCGCAATTGGTGACAAGAGAGCGTTAAGCTTCTTGTTAAAGCGTGAGGTCTCGAGTTCGAGACTCACGAACAACCTCTTGGACAATATTTGTTTTGGTACTCAAGTGGATACAATATTGTATATTCGAATTATGTTATTTGGATTTGTAATGTCTTAATTTTGATTTTTTTTTACATTTAATTATGTATTTTTATGTTGTATAGAGATTTTGATTTATATATGTAACTATGAGTAGTAAAAAAATAAATTGTTTAGCTAGGCATGAAGTAGACCATAAAACAAACAAAAATATATATTCTAATTGTGATATGAATTTTTCAATCGCATTTACCAAACCACCTCAAATTGTCTATTTTTTGGTAGAAATCTCACATTGTTTTTATTTGGTACGAAGAAGACAATAAATGTATTCGTATTTCCTTTTTAGGTTTGTTTTCTCTTTATTCGGTTTTATAATGTTACTTTTAGGTTTACTTATTGAGATAATTGTCAAGTACTATAGACTTTAGTGCTTGATTTTAAAAATTAAATAACTCTTTACGTTTAGGGAAAAAATATCAAAAATCAAATTGTTTAAAAAAAAATTTAAACTTTCAACTTTTTGTTTTATGAAGTCTCTTCACTAAACCATTGAGATAAAATAGAATATTTAACTTCTAGTGGAATGTAAAATAAAATGAGATGGAATTTATGAGGCATTAAATGAGCTGTCTACTTTATATATTTATAGATAGATATAAAAATTTGAGTAACTAATTAATATAAATATAAAAATAATGAAATATAAAATAGTAAAACAAAGTTGTTAAGAATGGGGATTGAACCCTAGATCTCTTGTATTAAGAGAGTGTCTTTAACCATTGAGCTATGTTAGATGGTTTACTTTGTATTGAAAGATTAACAAAAAAATAAGAGATAATTTCTCATATTTATGGGATATTAATTACACCCTTAGTCTACTTTATATATTTATAGATTCGTATTCATTAACTCATGATACGGGAGTATCGTATTTATTAGTTAAGTTGAAAAAGCTTTACTTCTTAATTCTCGGTTTATATAGTTGAAAAGCACATAATTTGTCCAATCTAGCTAGTGATAGAAATAGTCAGTATCCATTCCAAATCCGTAGGTTTATCTCTAGTTGGTTCCATCATGGATGCCCTGGTCTTACGGTGACTAAAAGACTGAATGAGCTAAAAGCCTAAAATCTTATAAAATGAGAAAAACTGTAGAAAGCATTTCCCGAATCAAACTCAATCCGAGACTTTTCTGCTGAGAAATATATTATATAATCAAAGAGATAAAAGAGTTATGTTTACTGGTCCAAAATGGTTGGCTTAGTTTGTCTCTATTATTAGAGGGATCAACCAGTTCTTTTGACCATAAAAGAACAATTACTTCTCTCGTATCAAAAACTTGTTGTTCTTACTTATTACGGAGTAGTTATTAGAGATAAGAAAAAAAGTAATTAAAGTTGTTGTTCGATTCTTTTTATTCGTATTATTTATGTACATAATTAACGCTGGTAAGATGGTGTAAAATGTATAAGAATATACTTCGTATTAAGGGAGGGGTTAATTATTTATGACTCTTATTGTGTAAAATGAGGACAAATACGGACTAGTAGATTAAGGGAAAGAGAATGCTAAGATTAAAAGGGTATAAGTGAGACAATGACATTTTCGTAATTATCGAGTTCTTTTCAAAATCCAATTTCTTTATTTTTTTTGTTTCTGAACGCAATGCGCTAATGTATCTAGGTTCATAAACATTATACTACAGGTTTATAAACTTTATACTAGAGGTTCATAAACTTTATACTATAAGTTTACAAACTAACTTTATACTAAGGTTCACAAACATTATGCTAGAGGTTTCACAAATTTATACTTAGATTTACATGTGTTATTTAAATGCATGTTTACTCCGTTTATTACATGTAAACCTTTAATATATTAAGTATAAACCTTTAGTGTAGCATATATGAACCTTTAGTTTAATACATATGAACCTCTATACTAACTGTGAGCCTCAAACATAGTTAACAATTATTATCATGCACATTTTGCGTTTAGTATGCACCTTATCAAATGTGAACATTTGGTATATTAAGTATGAACCTTAAGTAACTAAATATGAACATTGGTTTATGTAGTTCATATATACAAATTTGAGCACGTTCATATTTGAGCACATTTTTCATTGGTCTATGAGGTTCATATATATATTACATGTACATTGTTCATCCAAAGTCATATAAGGTTCATATTTATTCTTCTAAAAATTACATCTTTTTTTTCATATCGTGCACCATAAAAAAAGTAGAGTTCATATAATATCATCTAAAGTTCATATTTAATAAAGGTTCATATTAAGGAATAAGGAAGTTTAAAGACTAATTCGTAATTATTTTGGACAAAAAATAGAAAATAAAAAATTATAGTGAAAAATATATATATTTTTCATTGGTAAAAAAGGATCATATGTTACATGTATAATGTTCATGTAAAAGTCATCTAAGGTTCATATTTATACTTTTAAAAACTACATCTTATTTTTCATATTGTGCACCATACAAATAAAATAGAGTTCATATATTATTTATTAATGTTCATATATTGTCATCTAAGGTTCGTATATCACAACTTTAAAAAATTTGTCTAAAACCCAATTCGTAATAAATTTGGACAAAAAGGGAAAAAAAAAACTAGTGCTAAAAGCTGTAATTATTTTGGACTAAAAAAATACAAAATGTGGGCTTAAAATTATAAATATTAGATAATTAAAGAAAAGAAAAAGAAAGTGATTTTTTTTTGAAAAAATAAACCAATGTTACTTGCTTTTTTGTACCCCACATGTATGCATCCACCAGGCTACTTGTCTTTTGTATTACTAGTTGACGGCCCCGCGCAGGGAAAAATCTTGAAATTGTAGGAAATAGAAATATTAAAATTGTAGTATTTTTCAAATCTAGTATGTTAAGTGTAATCTATTGAAAAATGTATTTTTAGATTAAATATTAAATGAGTTTTATAATTACAATTGCGTAATAAGATGACTACATCATGAATTAAGATGAAAATACAGAGTTGTACAATAACCAAATCTCATCAAGCATTAGGACCACTGAAGGCTGAAGCATACATGATTTCGTTATCTCCTTCCCAACTAAGCTCAACCAAATCTCATCAAGAGTACTTGCTTCACTAAGGTTGATCTTATGTAAATGAAAATTTAGTTTCTTCCCCTCCAAACCAACCAACAAGACCAACTAGCATGCATCCCTCGATCAAATCTTTCCTAAAAGGTCACAAATCAAGAAAGGCAAATTCAATTACAACCATGTCAAATGCATTCATTATCATAAGGCACACATATCACCAGATATGCTTACAATTCACAGATCATTGATCACAATTAAGTCATTTATGGAACCTCATTTGATACCTCAAGCATAAACCATACGTAGACGTTCATATTTTCAGAAATTATACTACATTGTCCACACAGAGTCACATACCACAACTCTTATTCTAATGATGTTGCAAAGCACGTGACATTTGTGGCACCATCACAAAAGAATTGGAACCAAAACAAACAAAAAAAATTACATCATAACTATTTAACCACACAAGTCCATACATTACTACTTTGTTACATATGTTGAAATCTGATTCTTCAGTCAATTTTCCAATGCAATACCTAAAGTACACATCTTTTTCTTGCAAATGATACAAGTTTACAATATACTTTCTTTAAATCTGTATCTATTGATCTCTAAGAGATATCAAAGAGAGCTCCTCCTCCATGGAGGCGTCAACATGGCAAGAAGTTCGACAAGAATTAGGTATAAGAATGAGGCTGAGGCCTCTTTGCTCCATTGGTGAAGAACAAGATCTTCTCATACTGCGAAAATCCAACGCGTCTTGAAGAATAATGTTGTCTTGTTTGTCGATGCAGTGGAAGTTTCCCATGAAGAAGTGCCCGTCGTTGACTCTAACCAGCATTCTCTTAGTTAGCAGCTTCCTCACCCGCGCTACGGCACCTGGCCCGTTCGACCCTAAATGGGGCCCACTTGCTCTCTGCTCCGATTCCATCCTCACCAAATGGAAAATACAAATGCTGCACAATAATAACCAACCTTAGAGCATTAGAGAAACTGAACACAAGAATGCAAGTCAAAAATGAGAAAGGAAACCGATTTTGTGTATGAGTATGGATGAACTTCGGTCCAAAACCGAACCACACTAGACCAAAACCGAATTCGGGAAATATATGGACCGAAGACTGGACCGGAAAATACCATCGGACCAGTTTTGGACCGAATTTCATTCTTTTTAAAAAAAATGTAAAAGCTTATAAATATTTAAAATTTAAAATTTTATTTATGATATATAGTACTATATTCATATCAAGATGTTATTCAAAGTAGCCACTACCTCATTTCCACACTTTGTTTTTCTCATTTCTTCCTTATCATTCATTCCTCTCCTTTCGGCCCCCATACTAAGGTTTAGAGCGCCAAACTAAGTGTTGGAACCTATTCCCATTACTCTAAGGAAAACAAAACATAAACTGAGTTGCTCCGAGCATACAGAAGCCATAGAGACAAGGATTTTTTATTGATGAAAGTAAATAGGATGTTGAAGCAAAGAATATGAGTGTTGGCCATTGTTAGAGAGAAAGAGGTAAGTATAGTGTACAAAGCACAAGTAATACTTCTAGGACTCTGAATTTCCCATGTATTATAAACAAATACATTATGCAACTGAAAGGAAGACCACAATAAGATTATATATACCTCAAATCATATAATTTTTGTAAAGATATATATTGGACTTATATAAGCTAAAACATAGTTGTGTAATTAATTTTTTTTATTAAAAAAAGAATTATCTCACATGAAGAAGAAGTGATGATAGTATATAGAAGATTCAAGTGGTACCATCAGAATTTGTAAGATTATATTCTTTAACTTAGAATAACATCATATCGGGTGTGGTGAATATCAAATATGGGAAGAAGAGACGTATATGTCGAACGTGAAATACTACTTTCGGGAGAAAGCCATTGTGTTCTAATAACAACTTGAGCTGCACCAAAACAAGAAAGAAGATGGCGAGTGTCAACTGATGAAGTGGAACAAAAAACAATAATTCCAAATATAAAGTCCAAACACATCAGAGGAAGTAAATGAAGAAGGAACCAAATGATTGCAATCCAAAATGGAAGTATAATGCCCAATACATCAAATTTGAAACGAATCCTTTAAATTGAACACCCAAATAACGAAGAATTCAAAAACCATCATATGCAAACCAATGAAACTATGAAAGCAAAAAAGTGTCAAATTGAAGAAAAAGGAAATTGCACAGTAGCTACCTAATTTCTAGATTTGTGCAGTGCAAGCAATTGTAGAGGAAGAGAAAATGGATGATAGGGAAACAATAATCTTGTGGTGCATGTGATGGTGGTTGTACTGATAAAATTACACTTGTGAAGTCAAAATCGTCCAACCAAAAACTGCACACCAAAATGGGAAGTAAGAAAAATCACCAAAATCAAGTGAATATGACATTTACTATAAGCCACGGCTCTGTACCAATGCTAGAACCACACAAAATAGCCCCACCCAAGCTTTCCAATCACATGGCTAATTCACTGTCTAATATTTCAATTGAACGAATGCATATCAATATGGGAACTTCGTCTCCAATAAGACAAACACGATGGAAAAAATCATCACTAAACAATACAGATGTAAGTTATAATCCCAAAAACTCCAACGATGAGTTGGTATAGAGAAATTAATTATCGTCGATGATTCGCCAACTGAAAGAGGGAGAAACAGGAGATGCGAGATCTTAAAAAAAAGTGGGAACAAGGGAAGAGAAGTTGATAAGAGCTACAAACATAATGGTTTTGGGGCCAAAAATCCCAAAATACCATATCTTGCTCAATCAATTTAAATTAAGCCAGTTTAATTTCAGAATGACAGATATTTGCCCACGTATCAAGGTTTCCAAACCAATTACCTCTTAGAAATGGAAATAGTAAACCCTAGATATATGGGTGTTCGACAGAACGATACAACCACGTTCAAAGCACTCATCAAACAGATATAAAATAAAGATGGATTATGAGACAAACAAAGGATCAAGAAGAAGAATTTAACAAGCTTACCTGCTTGTCGGCGGATTACTTGATTGTTTCTCAGAGTGAGGGAGTGAGCGATGGAATGAATTCAGGGACAAAGATGAGCTCTGTCGACAAGGGATAAGTCGTCATAGCATAGAGCGGGGAAGTATGAGGCGTCGAGGGTGGAGTCGGCGACAGCGGATCAGGACGATTGGAGTTGGGAGGAGAGCTTGAAAATTGGGAAATGAGAGAGATAGAGGCGTGAAGAAGAACGAAAGAAAAAGGTGGAAATTAAAGAGTTAAAGGTGGTGTGCATGTTGTTGCCACACATCTCTATAATCGAGAGAAAGTAATATTAGGTGTACACATGTCAATGAGATGGAGTGAGGATATCACCATCGAAAATGGCCTATAACTCGCGTGCATCTGGGTCGCAAAAACGGACAACTCAATGAACTCATATTCATCACACTAAACACGATAAGAGCTGTTTGTATTTGATTCACTCTCTATATTAAGGTATCTTATTACACGTTACTCAAATATAATTCTGCTAGCTCTATTTCTTTTAGTAAGAAAAGACAAAGAATAATATAAATAGGGATATCCTGCAATGAGTGATATTAATTGAAAAGTCAAGTCTTTAAAAAAATTAAATTATTTGGTATTTTTTATGGCTGATGCCTATATAAAATTTACTCAAATAACTACTTCTCTTTTTCATTATCTCACATTCCACACCCACTTTCTTCACAACTATCTCTTCACAACTGTTGATGTTTAAAATAATATGTTTCATAAATCACATTGATAATATACACTTTATATAAAAATAACTTTAAAATTTTAAAATATTTTTCTAATATATACTTTATCATTATATTCATGGTACATTTAATATATAGTGAGAAGTAATGATAACCATTGGAGCAAAAGAGATGGAGAGACTAAGTTTAAAAGATATAAAGTAACAAAATTATAAATATGATAAATTTAATATTTTTATTGTAAATATTTTATATTTATATAGAAAATATATTATTATTTTTCTGACCCGATTGACAATTATAAGAATGACACATGTATTGTTCGGATAAAATATAAGTGTGTCGTACTCTACTGTTTTAATAAAGCGATGGTCTGGACCGTGAACTTTCCAGATCTTGACGGCCTGGACATGTAGGTGACATGGGCCGAGAGACTCCTCCTCGAAACCGTGCGGCTCTTAGCCAGCTCGATCCACTCGAGTAGCTAAGTCAAGCCTTATCCCCAATGATTTTCGCAAAGGAAGCGCCTAAGAATGGTGGCTAGATATGAATACCTAAAAGAAATATGTGGGAAAGAACTCACAATATTGCATAGAAGAGAGCTTACATGGATTGCATGGATCATTGGATAGCTCACATCCTTGGATAGCTCACAAATGAGAGGGTGAATGACTATTTATAGCCAAGCTCCCCTTCTACAAGAGAAAGATCTAGACAAGAGAATTCTAGATAAAGCTAGATAAGGGAGTTCTAGAGAAACTAGCCTAGAAGCTCTAGATAAGTCCAAGGGGAGAATGCCCCTCCTCCTTGAAACTCACTCCAGAAATTTCCAGCCTACTCTGGAATATTTCGGATCACTCCGGTCCGCTCTGGTGACTCCACGTCCCTTCGGAATATCCGCATATCTCCGGGCTTCTCTAGAATGTTTCGCCATACTCCATATTTTTCTATACTACTCTAGATGGTTCTGGAGTGGTCCGGAATGTTCCGAAAACACCTATGACCGTCTTGAATCTTGTTTTTGAGTTTGGATACGCCGTCCGTGTCATATGCACATCCACATGGAGAGCTTCATTCACATAAAGTCATTTATTTATATTTATATACGACTAAAAATGAAAATGACTTAAAACTTATTTATGAACTAATATATAAATTCAAATATTGAAATCTATGTTTCAGCTATATAAAATCATCATTTTTTAGAATTATATATAACTAAAAACGTAATGATCTTATAATTTTAACACTTCAATTTATATAACTAGTAACATATAATTCATGATGAAAAGATTTTTATTTATCTGTATGAAATTCAAGATTTATTTTTCCTTTTATTTATATAAATTTGCATATATACTTTTAATTCGAATCATACAAAAAACCTAATCAAAATCAATGTCAACATATTAACCCCACAATTTACTAGATTAATCTTCTTATTTATTAAAAAAAACTCAACTTCAGTTATTATTAATCAAACTGGTGCAGGGTGCGGAGACTGGGACGGACGTAGGATTTTGGTTTAGTGGGGGCTAAAATTCCGAAGAGTAAAATACGAATGCTCACTAAATATTTTCAAGTGAAATTATTTTGTTCACCTGATACCATTGGGCTAAATGCGGAAACCCTACAACAATAATGGAAAAACTCTATTATCCCTCCCAACTCGAACGAGAAAAATTGCACCACGCTAAGTTTAGATAATGCAAATAAAAAGTTTCATCAATTTTTTATTTTTCTTATAAATAAGAGATTTTAGCCGATGGATAAAAAAATATTATTTACACAAAGTCTATCGTTTACGGTTTACCTTACACAATCAACCCTAATTTCAAACAATAAAGCCTAACCTCAAATGAAATTTTGCTCAAAATTGATCCAAAAGTTACACAATTTAAACAAATTTCATCATTATTGATTCATTTCTCTGCGTAATTTCAACAAATTTGTATAAAATTATTAATTTCAAAATTTTTAAATCGATAAACCCTAAATTTAGAAAAATTCTAACACAAATAAGAATAGATATAGATGACGTAGTGTTGAAGGACTTATGTGTAAATTTTGTGTAAACTTGTGTTTTTTAATATCTTTTAAGGTTATATATAACAAATCCATAATTAAAATATTATTGTATAGAAAAAAAAACTTTATAAACAATTTTAAAAAATTAAGATTTTTTATTTATTTAATTCCAATGGGGGCCACATCCCCCAATGGTCCCTAGCTAGGTCCGTTTCCATGCGGAGACATACGCTAGTATTACCCTAAATTAAATTAAACAACTCTTAAAGATATTACAAAATTAAGAATAAAAAAATGCCTTTACTAAAATATATCATAAACATGTGTCCCTACTCCTAGTACAAATTAGAAAACCACTGCATTATTTTGAACATTGTGCAATACAAATAATCGTTATGGTAGGCATGCATTCCTTTTCCTCCGCTAGTTCGAAAATTTTGAAAGAGGACTTTTACTTATCAAAGAGAAAGGAAAATGTGAAAATGTATACACTCTCTGTGGAAAAGACGGAACTTTTTTTTGAAGCAAAGGAAAGGAAAATGTGTACATTCATGTGGAAAGAAATACATGATTAAGTTGAGTAAAATTAGTCGGGAAATGTCGAAAGTTTAGTAGTTGACGCATGTATATGGAGCATGATCGAGTGGCTAGCTAGTTGCATTAGTATACTGCAACTTTATTGGTTGGTTGAATTATTCATTGACGTATGTTTCACGAGATTAAATTGTCTGTATCCTTTCTATACAGCTAAATTTATTTATTATATATCCTAAAATCTAAAATATTAATCATAAATCGTAAAATATAAACCCTAAACCCTATACCCTAAATTCTATGTCATAAACCCTAAAATCCTATATCCTAAACTTTAAAACCCTAACCCTTAAACTATAAACCCCATATCTTAAACTATAAATCCTAAATATTAATTATTAATTCAAATTTAAAGTTTAAAATATAAAATAAATAAATAAAACTTAAAGGGTGCATGAAAGGGTGTACAATTAGGGTGCATAAAATTTGATGTGATGTTTCACCTAGTGTTCTCTACGTTAATACTTCTGTTGGATCGAATGATTTTTTTTTTTTTTTATCGGAAGATCGAATGATTGTTGATAACACAGTAAGAAACAATTTTTTAAGAACAATTTCCTTGTATAATGAAATAACATAATATCAAATATAATTTTTTTGAGAGAAAATCTGATCAACCAACTAGTTAATAAGAAAATACCTTTACTTTTAAGGCTCGTTTGGTTTGAGCTTATGAAAACGGTAACAGAAAGGAAACGAATTTAGTTCACTTTGACATCATAATACATTGATCGAGTTTTTTTATTTTGGCTTGAGACTCTCAAATTTGTGTGTCAAGAGAAGAGAGAAATGAAATGATTTCATCCTTTTTCAACCCATCCTTGTATTGGGGATACAAATACATCCATCATAGTGACATTGTGTCAAGAGAAGGTTGAAAGGAAATGATTTCATCATTTTGAATAATGACATTAAATTGGACTAGATTCGTTTCTTTTCTGTTACCGTTTCCATGATTTAAAACAAACGGACCCTTAGTGTTATCTAGCTAGAAGGATTTCAAATGACTACTTGTTTTATTTATCGATTGGTTACAAGTGAATCGTATTCAAATGCAACTAGATAAATTCTATAATTCAAACTAAGGCTCAGTTCGGTATAGCTGGAGCTTTTCGTAGCTTGAGCTGCATTTACTAGTTGGAGCTAGACATATCTAGCAGTAGCTGTTGAAAGTTGTAGTTGATATACGTAGCTGAAAGTAAAATTGGTGTTCAGAATGACCTAGCTGGAATTTGATAAATGACATATACAATGACCAAAATGTCCTTAAAATATTTTTTGGAAGGGGTAACACGTGACCATCACGCGCTGAATGTTGTTCTCCTGGGCATCAGAATCGCGTGCCTCTCACATGAGTACATATCATAAATGGGGAGGAGGCTCATCTTCCTCGACATTAGATCGAGTAACCTCCCAAACATCACAAATTAGGATTATTCTTTCCAAAATCAGAAGTGCTCTTGGATTGACCTCTGATAGGTGCCACTTCAGACACCTTAACTAGTGATTATTGACATGTTTTTAGATGGAGTTTTGGCGTAGATTTAGGCTAAGTCTGTAATCCAGAAGAATAGTTGAGAAGTGAAGATATCATAGGATTTACAGCTTAGTGGAGATGATGGAAGATGGAGGAGAAGATCTGCTAGAATTCATGGAGGAAGGCTACCATTACTTGGTAGTACAGGAGAGCAGATAAAGAAGATTGAAGAAGCTGGCCCTTACCGCCCCGCGCCACAAGCCACCGCGACCTGACGGTGAATCTCAGAGAAGGGGCAATACAAAAAGCCACCGCCCCGCGGTGAATTATACCGCCCCGCGGTAGAAGACGACGCCTCGCGGCCAGCGTTGATTTATTTCCTTTTTAGTACTTCCGACTTTATAATTGTTAATTATTTACTTTCCTTATTTGCTAGGTTAGTTTTCTAAAACCTATTTAAGAACCTTTTCTAGTTTTTGTAAGGAGGAGTTAGTTCGGTCCTCTCTTTTATTCATTCCACTTCTAGGGTTTGAACGAATGGAGAGCTAAACACCTTTGATTCGCTAGACAATTGAAGCATTGCAATGAATTGGTTGTGAGATTTCTATTCCTTGTTCTATATCTTATAAAGTTGGATTAATTCTCTTGAGCATATTATCTATTGGTTTATGTTGATTCTTCTAGCGTAGCTAACTAGGTTTTTCGACATTTACCATAGTGCTAGAATTTGCATATAGGGGTTCCGAGTGCTTATCTAGTGGCAAACACGATTGTTGCGTATAGGGGTTCCGAGCGCGCAATCGTGAGTGATAATTATTTGCATGTTAAGTAGTAGGGTGTCCTTCTATTTACATGTATCCTATATTCTTGTGTGCATTGCTATTGCTGTGTTAGTGGTAAAGTCTGCCGACAACTGTGAGAATCGGTGGTACTTTACCAGTGACATAGTAATAAGTCTATCGACAACTGTGAGAATCGATGGTACTTAAGATCAGGGTGGGAACAACTATAAGATTGTAAAAAGAACTTGAAACAATAGTTTTCAGTGATCAACCTATTTCATCTGCTGTGTGGATATTTGTCTAGTGGAATACTTTTCCTCATCATATTTCTTCTTCTGTTAACACTTGCATCTTTGTTACTCTGCAATTACCCCAAAACCCTCTTGTTACTTGTTAGTCATACGTTATTGCATACAAATAACCGAATCCCTGTGGGATCGACCTTGACTTGCTTGTTATACTCTTTAGTAGGTGAATTAGGATTTCTTTGACAAGAAAACGACACCGGTTTCCGGCCTTGTCAAATTTGGCGCCGTTGCCGGGGAGGGGGATACTCTGTTTGTGATTATTTGTGATTGACTGCGGTGTGGATCTATCTTACGGTCCACACCTTTGATACTGATTCGCTACTTGTTGAAGTTGATACAGAGACAGGTACGCATGGCTCAGACACTCAGACACTCCGACAGTTGATTGCGCCAGATCTGGCACAACAGCCATTGGTTGTAATCATTCCACCACTTGCTCATGGTGTGACATTTGAACTCAGAACAGGAGTGATACGGTTGCTCCCAAGATATTATGGACGAAGTGGCGAAGACCCCATTATTCATTTGGGTAAATTCCACAACGTCATTATGAGCATTAAACCAGCTAACGTCACTGAAGATCAGATTAAAATGAGAGCCTTCGGGTTCACTCTTAAGGACGATGCTGATGACTGGTACTATCATCTGCCTGACGAAAGCATAGATTCATGGGCTGAGCTACATAAGGCATTCCTCACACAATATTTCCCAACCAAGATGGTGAACGCCTTAAAAAGGAAAATTGTCAGTATTGAACAAGGAGAGGAGGAGATCCTTTATGACTATTGTGAGCGGTTCAAACGACTTTGCTCTAGTTGCCCGTTCCATGGTTTTGACAAGAAAGATCTGGTACTCTATGTTTACAATGGGCTGCTAGATGATGAAAGAAGAATCATAGATGCTACTTGTGGTGGTAGTATCTTGAATATGACCCCTGATGCAGCCATGATTAAACTTCATGATATGGCTGAGGGTACAAGGGATTTCGATGAAGCCCCAAAGATCAGAGGAGTTAATGCTATCAATTCCAATGATGCACATCTAATGCAAGAGATTACTTCATTGAAAAAGGTTATTGTGAAGATGAGTACAAAAGAAGCACCCCAACAGCACAATGCTTGTGGAATTTGCGTTGACCCATTTCACAACACCAACGCTTGTCCCCAACTTCAGGATGCCACTACTGCTGAAGTATACGCTACTGGAGGTTACGGGCCGATTAGACCTAGACAAGATCAACAGCAGCTACAACAACCACCACCACAACCTCACTTTGATGAGCCACCAGCAGCTCCCCAAGCTAGTAGCCCCCCTTCAACTGAAGATATGCTCAAGACCTTAACAATGCACTTCACAACGCATGTGCATACTACTGAGGCCAGCATCAAGAGCATGAAGGAGACCGTGGTTAATCTATCAGATATGGTCGCTAGGTTGGACAAAAGGGATGTGCAAGAAAGTGTAAATGCTGTGACCCTCCGAAGTGGCAAAGATTTGCAAGTCGCTCCTACTGCTGAAAAGGACGACAAAACCGAAATTGAAGATGGGCAAATTCCATCGCCACGCGGCGATCACCACCGCGACCCGGTGGCAGCTCCCAGTTATTCTGAGTCGACACTGCCGCCCCGCGGCCAAGAGCACCGCCCCGCGGTGAAAGCCCAGAGATCGATCATAATGAAGAAGAGGACCCCTATGTTCGTCCATATTTCCCTCCTCTTGGATCTGAAAAGCCCCATGCCCCCTTTCCGGAGGCACTAAAGGAAAGGAGAGTGATTGACGACAAGGATCTCTTCGACACTTTCAGTAAATGTGAAGTGAACACCCCCCTCCTCAAGCTTGTCAAGAGTGTACCTAGGTATGCTAAGTTTCTAAAGGAGCTATGCACCATAAAAAGAAATCAGAAGCTGAAGGGCAAGAAAAAAGTCAAGGTTAGCGAACGCGTATCCGCTGTATTCCAGAGGTGTATGCCAAAGAAGTGCGGCGATCCAGGTATGTGGAGCATTCCTTGCATTATTGGTGACACTAAATTTGATAGAGCCATGCTTGATCTTGGTGTCTCCATTAATGTTTTGCCCTATTCTCTCTATGAATCTCTTGGACTCGGACCTCTGCAGGAAACATGAATTGTAATTCAATTAGCTGATAGGTCTAGTGTCTACCCTAGAGGAATAGTAGAGGACATTCTTGTTATGGTTGATAAATTGATATTCCCTGCAGATTTTTATGTCTTAGATATGGAAACAGATACAAAGGCAACCCCTATACTGTTAGGTAGGCCATTTTTGAAAACTGCTAAGACTAAACTTGATTTGCAAAGTGAGACACTTTCCATGGAATTTGATGGGGAGAAGGTGGAATATAACATATATGAAGCTATGAAACACCCCAATGAAGACCATTCTTTATGCTCAATTGATGTGATTGACTCTATCGCACAAGATGTATTTGATATTTCTGGTCCTGATGAGCTACAATCCATTGTTGAGAATAATTTGGATTTGTCCCATGAGGAATACTCTTTGCCATCTAACATGCAGGAAGTCATAGCTCAGCTGGATGCATATGGTAAGTATCCTTTAGATCCTTTGGGCGTTGGCCCCACTTTACTAAATCCGAGCGAGAAGCTTGTTCCCTCTGTTGAACATGCCCCCGAGATTGAATTGAAGTCGCTGCCAGATCACCTCAAGTACGCCTTTCTTGGAGCCAATGACACTCTGCCAGTCATTGTGTCTAGTAAGCTATCTGTAGATCAGGAAATGAAGCTATTAGGCGTGCTCAGGGAGTACAAGACTGCGATAGGATGGACCATTGCAGACATAAAAGGAATAAATCCCTCAACTTGTATGCATAGGATCCTACTCGAAGATGGAGCCAAACCATCCAGGCAGCCGCAAAGAAGGCTCAATCCTCCAATGATGGAAGTGGTCAAGAAGGAAGTGTTGAAACTTCTCAAAGATGATATGATCTTCCCTATTTCAGATAGCCAATGGGTAAGCCCAACCCAGGTTGTCCCTAAGAAAGGAGGTATCACTATAGTGGAAAATCAACAAGGGGATTTAGTTCCTACAAGGACCACCACAGGATGGAGGGTGTGCATTGACTATCGTAAGCTGAATGCGGTAACTCGAAAAGACCATTTTCCCCTGCCCTTTATTGATCAAATGCTAGAACGCCTCGCTGGGCGCCCATATTACTGCTTTCTCGACGGATATTCAGGATACTTTCAGGTGGCCATTGCGCCAGAAGACCAGGAGAAAACCACTTTTACATGTCCCTTTGGCACCTTTGCATACCGCAGAATGCCATTTGGATTGTGTAACGCACCCGGTACCTTTCAACGATGTATGGTTAGTATCTTTTCTGAATATGTTGAAAAATTTATTGAGGTATTCATGGATGACTTCACAGTGCATGGGACTAGCTTTGATTCATGTTTGAACCATTTGGCACTTGTACTTAAAAGATGTGTTGAAACCAATTTGGTTTTGAATTATGAAAAGTGTCATTTTATGGTAGAACAGGGGATAGTACTTGGTCATATCGTCTCTTCTAGGGGTATTGAGGTCGATAAGGCGAAGATTGATGTGATTCAGTCTTTGCCTTATCCTACTAATGTGCATGAAGTGCGTTCCTTTTTAGGTCATGCAGGTTTTTACCGAAGATTTATCAAGGACTTCTCTAAGATCTCTTCGCCCCTATGCGAGTTACTGAAGAAGGAGGTGACCTATGCGTTCACCAACGAGTGTAAGAAGGCGTTTGTTTGCTTGAGAGAACGCCTGACAAGTGCACCTATCATTCAGGCACCTGACTGGTCTCGGCCGTTTGAGATCATGTGTGACGCCAATGACTATGCAGTTGGAGCAGTTCTAGGACAGAAAGTGGGACGTGTCTCCCATGTGATTCATTATGCCTCCATGACTCTGAATGGAGCCCAAAGGAACTACTCCACCACTGAGAAGGAAATGCTAGCGGTTGTCTTTGCCTTGGAGAAGTTTAGGCAATATCTTTTGAGAGTCAAGGTGATTATCTATACAGATCATACTGCCCTTCGTTACCTCATGACGAAGAAAGAAGCAAAGCCAAGATTAATCCGATGGATTCTCCTTCTCACTGAATTTGATGTGGAGATACGTGATAAAAAGGGAGCGGAGAACCTAGTGGATGATCACCTGAGTAGGCTCGTACATGAGGAAGATAAGCCCGGAGAACAGAGCCCCATTCACGGCACCTTCCCAGATGACACACTCTTTATGATTGATGGAAGTTTAGGAAGTGCTCACCGCCTCGCGGTCCCCATCACCACGACCCGGTGAGCCATAGCCAGCAAAAAGCTAGAGGATCCGCCGCCCCGCGGTGACGTTCACCGCGACCCGACGACATATTTACTTAATAACCAGGGAAGCTCACCACGGCCCGCAGCGACAGTACCGCCCCGCGGCAACATCTCCGATGTTATACTTTGCTCTATAGACACTTCTGATCCCCCTCCTCGCATAGCCATGGACGTCTTCGGAATCCGCTCTTTCAGGCCATGGTACGCAGATATCGTGAATTACTTGGTTCGTGAGGAACTACCCCCGGATTACACTAGAGCTCAAAAGGCGAAGGTACAAAGAGAGGCCTGTCACTATGTATGGGATGACCCTTACCTATGGAAACATTGTGTCGATCAGGTAGTGCGCCGATGTCTTCCGGACAATGAGGTACAATCTATCCTTAACGTTTGTCATTCTGAAGCATGTGGGGGTCATTTTGGAGCAAATAGGACTGCTAGGAAAGTATTAGAGGCATGATTGTATTGGCCACACATCTTTAGGGATGCTTACACTTTTTGCAAATCCTGTGACCGATGCCAAAGGGTTGGAAATATCACCAGGAGGAATGAGATGCCGCAATCATCATTAATCTTTTATGAGGTCTTTGATGTTTGGGGTATGGACTTTATGGGACCTTTTCCTAGCTCTAATGGGAATCTCTATATATTGCTTGCGGTGGACTACGTTTCCAAGTGGGTGGAAGCGAAGGCCACCAAGACTGATGATTCTAAAGTTGTGGCAGGTTTTCTTAAGGAGAACATTTTCTCAAGATTTGGGATACCCAGAGCTTTAATTAGTGACAGGAGAACCCATTTCTGCAACAAGACTGTGACTTTCCTACTGAAGAGGTATCACGTCACCCAGAGAATCTCGACGGCCTATCACCCTCAAACTAATGGGCAGGCCGAGAACTCCAACAGAGTGATTAAATCTATCCTGGAAAAAATAGTGGCAGCTAATCGGAAGGATTGGAGTACCAAACTCAATGATGCACTATGGGCATACCGCACAGCTTTCAAAACTCCAATAGGAATGTCTCCCTTCCGGTTAGTATTTGGAAAAGCTTGCCACCTACCTGTAGAGCTTGAGCATAAAGCGTGGTGGGTAATAAAGAAATGCAACATGCAACTGGATGAAGTGGGAGATTTCCGGAAGCTGCAACTGCAAGAACTAGAAGAGTTGCGCCTTGAGTCTTATGAGAACTCTGTTAGCTATAAGGCGAAGACCAAGCAGTGGCATGACAAGCAAATTCTGAGAAAGGATTTTAAGCCAGGGGATAAGGTCCTCCTATTTCAATCTTGGCTTAAGCTCTTCGCTGGGAAGCTGAGATCCAAGTGGACGGGTCCTTATGAAATTGCTGAAGTACACCCCCATGGCGCCGTTGGACTGATTAACCCCAAGACAGGCAACATTTTCAAAGTGAACGGCCACAGATTGAAACCTTATTATGAAGGCTTTGACCTGACCTATGATGATGCGGTAAGTTTTGAGTCCCTTGAAGCTGCAATCTGATAGGCCACAGCCTACGTCGAGCCAACGGCGTTAACCAAGACGCTGATCGGGAGGCAACCCGAGGTATTTTCCTTTTCCCTTTTCCCTTTTCTCTTCTTTTGATTTCTTCTTTTCTTAGACTTTTTTTCGTAGTTTCTTTTGCTTTGTTTCGTTCGCCTGCTACTAACGTTTCAGGTACGAAAGTAAATGGAGGCGAGTTCAACTCCCCAGAAACCTCTTCGCTGGCCTGCGGCAACCTTCACCGCTCCGCGGTGAGTCCCACCGCCCCGCGGTGAGACCTGGGTAATGTCACTCAATCCCAATTTGAAAAAAAAAATGTTTTGTTTTCAAAAATATTTTCCAAGTTAGATACGAAGGATTTGACGGTGTCAGTTGGATTGCCCCGCAGTCCGGTACCTGGTATTTACCTTCATCACACTCATTAAACACTCCCGCCAAAACCCTAATCCCCTCATTCTTTTTCTTCCCTTTTCTCTCTCTCTCTGCCGCGCCCCCTTTCCCCTCTCCAAACCTCAAACCTCAAATCCCCAAATTTCCCTTGTTCTCAGCCTTGGTTGTGGAAGATCCTTACCCCCAACCGTCAAATTTGTTTCCTATTCCCATACCACCACATTGCACCCATCCGACCACCCTGTGGTGTTTATTAGAGAAGGGTGGTGTTTTGCAGTTTTGGAGGTGTGATTGGAGGGAGTTGCGTGTTGTCTAGGCTCATCGGAGGGTGAAAAGAGGAGTAATAGCACAGTGGCCGCCTCGCGCTGCAACAGTACCGCCTCGCGCGAGTCGTGTTTTTTTTTTTTTGGAGAAGATGGTGAATAGTACCGCCCCGCGGCAGCCCTACCGTGGCCCGGTGTTGCTTTTCAGTAGAAGTTCCTGGCCCTCTTCGTCGCCCCGCGGTGAACTACACCGCCCCGCGGTGACCCCTTGGTGAACCCCGCCTTTGGTTTGTAAGTCCTCTTTGCTTAGCTCTTTGACCCAACACATTCAATTCCTTTCATTATGCCGAGAGCTAGGAAGGTTGGCATGACTATAGAGGAGGATGAGGCGTATGATGTGGTTGCGGTGAGACCTATGCACCCACCTCGCTTCTTTGATAGAGGAGCGTTGGCTGAGTTGGGTGTGTTGGAGATGGCCCAGTTTTCTTTGGACAGATTGGGATTGGGTGGCTTCCTGGACAAATGTTCCCCTGCTTTCCCCGAGCTTTGCTACCAATTTATCGCCACTTTGTCAAAATACCATACCAGACACATCATCAATGGTGAAGAGCATAAATACATGGCGGGCTTTAAATTCAAGTATGAGGGACGGGCGTACGAAATGCCAGTGGAAGAAATCCGGGAATTGTTGGGTGTGTCGAGACCACCTACTGCTGGGTGGAAGCAAGGTCCCAATAAGGCTGACATTAGAGACTTCTGGTTCTCCGCTACAGGAATGTCTGAGTTTCAAAAGGACAAGGAAACCAGTAACAAGATCGTACACCCTTGTCTCCGCTTAGTTTATACAGTTTTGATCCGGTCTTTTTGTGGAAGTGTGGAGGATAGGAAAATCTCCCTGAAGCGCCTTGGTTTATTCTCCCCGATGATTGATCCTTTGGATGAGGAGACGCCCGGGTGGGTTATGATATGGCTACGCGAGCTGCGGAGGATTCACGAGGGTGCTGTGTGAGACATTGTTCAGGGAGGTCTGATCACCTTAGTTGCTGCGGCCAGGATTCAGACAGACACTATCCCTCAGCCGATCATGCATGTTCGCTACGACATCCCATGTCTGCGACGGTGTGGTAAGCTGAATAGCTCCTCTGATCAGTTCCTCTAGTGCTCTTATGGAGGCCACGTGCTGCGCCTTCCTTGCCAATTTACCTATCCGCGGGATTTTACGCAGTGGTTCATCCCATCTGACGCTGAGGTTGTCCCTTCCGACACTGAGGATGAGCCCCAGGCCGCTATCCCTATGATTATGAATTTTGATTCCCCTGTGTCTGTTGTTGCTTCTACCTCTGCAACGACTTTTGAGATTCCTTGGGATGAGATGTTTGCTCGTTTTGATGCTTTCGCACTATGTCAACACGCTGCAAATGAGGAGATGCTGACTCGCCTGCAGAGATTGCAGACCGACATTGCGAGAGATATCACGAGCCAGTTGAGTTCTGCAGAGGCATTCATGCAGGAGCAGTATTTCGGGAGGCATCCACCCCCACCAGGATATCCACCGTATCCACCTTTCCAGTGAGTTTATTTTCTTTTCCCCCTATTTACTGTGGTCTTCATCTCTACATTGAGGACAATGTGTGTTTCAAGTGTGGGGAGGGATTTAGACTTGCTGCCTATCACAGTTAGCGTACATAGTCTGTATATGCATTTCATATTTGCATTTTCTATTCTAAAAAAAAATAAAAAATTAAAAAAGGCAATCAAAATCCTGGGATGAGCTGAAAACCCGAAAGGGCGGTTCAGGTAAAAAGCAGGTAGTCCGACTGGTATAGACCGGTGCAAAAATAGACTGGAGTGATGTGAGTACATATGAGATGTCTAGTAAAATGAAATGAGTGGCTAGGTGAAAACCCGAGAGGGCGCCTAGGCAAGATGAGCGTAAAGAAAAAGGAGTGATTTTAGGATCATTCTGGAGTTGGCGTCATAAGCAGAGGTGATATAAGGAGTTCGGGTAGGTCACTCTGGAGCAATAAGGAGCTAGACAGGAGTTAGGATTAGATTTATCTCGCATCACTTGTTTTGATTGTCTAGAGCTGATTGTTGAGTTGTTGTAATCACTGGTATCATGTTTGCTCGCACTTCCTGAGGCCTTGGTGTTTGATGAGTGGATTATGATTAGTTCTGATTTACTCGGGACGAGTAAAGGTCTAAGTGTGGGGATATTTGATAGGTGCCACTTCAGGCACCTTAACTAGTGATTATTGACATGTTTTTAGATGGAGTTTTGGCATAGATTTAGGCTAAGTCTGTAATCCAGAAGAATAGTTGAGAAGTGAAGATATCATAGGATTTATAGCTTAGTGGAGATGATGGAAGATGGAGGAGAAGATCTGCTAGAATTCATGGAGGAAGGCTACCATTACTTGGTAGTACAGGAGAGCAGATGAAGAAGATTGAAGAAGCTGGCCCTTACCGCCCCGCGCCACAAGCCACCGTGACCCGGCGGTGAATCTCAGAGAAGGGGCAATACAGAAAGCCACCGCCCCGCGGTGAATTATACCGCCCCGCGGTGGAAGACGACGCCTCGCGGCCAGCGTTGATTTAATTCCTTTTTAGTACTTTCGACTTCATAATTGTTAATTATTTACTTTCCTTATTTGCTAGGTTAGTTTTCTAAAACCTATTTAAGAACCTTTTCTAGTTTTTGTAAGGAGGAGTTAGTTCGGTCCTCTCTTTTATTCATTCCACTTCTAGGGTTTGAACGAATGGAGAGCTAAACACCTTTGTTTCGCTAGACAATTGAAGCATTGCAATGAATTGGTTGTGAGATTTCTATTCCTTGTTCTATATCTTATAAAGTTGGATTAATTCTCTTGAGCATATTATCTATTGGTTTATGTTGATTCTTCTAGCGTAGCTAACTAGGTTTTTCGACATTTACCATAGTGCTAGGATTTGCATATAGGGGTTCCAAGTGCTTATCTAGTGGCAAACACGATTGTTGCGTATAGGGGTTCCGAGCGCGCAATCGTGAGTGAGAATTATTTGCATGTTAAGTAGTAGGGTGTCCTTCTATTTACATGTATCCTATATCCTTGTGTGCATTGCTATTGCTGTATTAGTGGTAAAGTCTGCCGACAACTGTGAGAATCGGTGGTACTTTACCAGTGACATAGTAATAAGTCTATCGACAACTGTGAGAATCGATGGTACTTAAGATCAGGGTGGGAACAACTATAAGATTGTAAAAAGAACTTGGAATAATAGTTTTCAGTGATCAACCTATTTCATCTGCTGTGTGGATATTTGTCTAGTGGAATACTTTTCCTCATCATATTTCTTCTTCTGTTAACACTTGCATCTTTGTTACTCTGCAATTACCCCAAAACCCCCTTGTTACTTGTTAGTCACACGTTATTGCATACAAATAACCGAATCCCTGTGGGATCGACCTTGACTTGCTATACTCTTTAGTAGGTGAATTAAGATTTCTTTGACATGAAAACGACACCGGTTTCCGACCTTGTCAACCTCTCCTCCAGATCAAAGGCATTTCAGGTTCGTTCATCATAAAACTATTGCCTTGTTCCTCTTATTTTGTCGATTTATGAAGTGTAACCAAACCATTTGGTTAAACTATGTAGGCGAAGCGAAGCAAAATCAGCCGCTTGGTGTTTCAGATCACCCTTGTTGTCTACCTCATACCTGGTACGTTGTAATTCTCAAACAAGAATTTGCTCATTTAATGCCATTTTCTGTTGAAATTTGGAGATTTCTTAAAAACACCCGAGTTAGAGCTCAATTACTAGAAAATTAGGTGTTATGAATTTGTTTTTTAAATTGATTTGTCTGATTGCATATGTTTAGATAATCATGCATGATATATGGAATTGAGGTTGTTTGAATATGTGTTGTCTATAATTAGGGATACAAAATTGAAGTTGTTTGAATTAGGGATCCAATATAAGGGTGTACAAGAATTTAGGATTTTCATAGTTTTGGCTTCCATATGTTGTTTATGGTGTAACATGAACCAATACAAATTTTAGGGAAACAAATAATTGAACAATTTAGATTAGTATAGGAGTAGATTGTTCTTCCAATGGACAATTAACATGAATTAAGAGTTGTGTGCATATGTTTAGATGATCATGCATGGTATATGTTTGTTTGTTTTTTAATACCATTGAGAGTTATTATTATGCTTAATTTAACAATTTCTTACACTTCTTCAAGTATTTGCTGAAGTTTGTTTAGTGCATATACTATATGGTTGTTGCACTGGAATGATTGTTTAGAGCATGTATAATGAGGCTGCTATCAGATGATTCAAATTAGTGTATTTGTTTGAATGTTTTACTGGAATGGGTGTTTTCTTGGTGATACGTGATTGATGTTTGGTCCCGTCTTGGAGACAAGATCTGGGTTTCCTTCACCTTTTGCAACTCAACAAATAACTCAAACTCAAGTAGGGAAGAACTAGATTGAAGGAAGAACACAAGAATTCAATTGCAAATACAAATAAGAGAAATCATAAATCATTTGGGGATGAGAAACACACAAGTACCTACCTAAATGCTTATGTCTTCAAATCTGACTACAAGGAAGAAGAAACGCTTAAGTATGTTTTAGGGTTCTAACATGGATTCTCTAGGTGCTAAAAACATAAATTGTCCACTTAAAACCAAACCTGCACTAAAAACTCGAAAATTCACCGTATGCACGACTGTGCACAGACCGTGCGGTCTTACTAAGCATTGTGCACGGTCCGTGCAATATAGTGCACATGCCAAGCACTTTAGCCGAGTACTATGCACGGTTCGTACAGTATAGTGCATGGGTCGTGCACAGTTCATGCATTTTAACTGAGCACTATGCACGGTCCGTGCAGAGTGCACATGACGTGCACTGTCGAGATCAACATTTGGTGCACGGTCTGTGTCCTCTCCTTGGGTATGTAACGTGAGAAGTGCTTTACATATAGGCATGAAATTGATGAACATATAGGCGTAAGGGTGGTGAACATATAGGCGTAAGAGTGATGAACATGCATGCATAAAAACATGATGAACATTTAGGTGTAGAAGTGGTGAACATCTATGCACAAAAGTGATGAACATCTAAGACATGTTCACAACAGAAAGTGATGGACATATATAAGAAAAACGATGAACATTTTGTAAGGCCCGAGCCTTAGAAGCGTCATCCCATGCCAACACGAGGACTCCACAGGAGGTCACCCCATCCCGACATTGTTCTCGACCTAGCACGCTTAATCTCAAAATTCTTTGTCCTCACATGAACCTTGAAAAGGAAGAGCCCTTGTTGATATGAGTAACACCTCAATCCTTATAAATCAATCTTGATTCAAGTCTGATCTGTTACACATGCATGCATAATAAAATGATGAGCATCTAGGTATATTAAAGTGGTGAACATGTATGGAAAAAAGTGTGTTTTGGGGCGAAAAGATCGGATAACCTAAATCGCCTTAGACGGGGTAAAATAACAAAAATCTATATCGATCAAACGTTAGACATGAGAATCGAATAAAAATAGTAACGACGACTAGTTTGTTGAGTCAAGGCGACGATAATGACAAGATTGAATATATGAAACTTAAAGAGTAAAATAGCATAAAATGTAGTAGAATATAATGTAAATCGAGATAAGAAAGACTTATCTTCATTAGATAGATAAGAACACTATTCGAAGCGTGAGAGCTTCCGATCGTATGAGGATGATTACAAGTTCTTCCAATTACGCGAAATGGAGAAAAGTAGATGTATTACAAGGCTTTTTGGGTGGGATCGGATCCCTTTAGAACAGCTAAGGAGCTTTGTATATATAGCTAAGGAGAATGAATCTCCCGCATTAATCTCCCTTGAATAGGATTTGATCTCCTTCTTAATGGCACTTGAATTCTCCTTAAATGCTCTTAATCTCTCCTTGATTTTGCATTAATTACGCTTGATCTCCTCTTAATAAGCCTTGATCCTCTCTTAAAGATGGTTGATTCCCTCCTTGATGGATGAAATAATGCATACAACCGTTGGAGATCTCAGAGTAATAAAGGAGAAAATCTCGCTGGTCCGTTGCGTCTAGGAATCAGGCGACGGTCGCATGGCTCACGTCTGATGGGTCTGATGCGTCCGACGGGTCTGATGCGTCCGACCGATTGCGTCAAACAGTTGATGCCCATTGGACGAATGGTCGATTTTCCGACCCCAACAATAGCCCCAAAATTAAACTGGGCTAGAGCGTCAAGTGATGGGACGGTTTGATTTTATAACTTCTCTTTCTTCTGGCATGATCTTGATTTAGTTGTAGGCGTTCTGGCGACGGGGCCGTCATTTGTATTGCTCAAACTGAGAATCAACTCAATATAGCCAATAATCGTGTGAAGACGACTGAGGGCGTTTCTTTTTATTTGCTTGTGATTTATGTATTGTATGTCGTGTCAGCGTCTCCGGCTAGTCGAGTTGCAGGCGACGTAGGCATTTTTTACGTGTTGAAGTCGCGTGTCGAGATGATGGAAGAGTTTGGAGAGGGTAAGCAGGGGACCTGAGATTTGAAGGCGAAGAAGGAGACCATGGAGATCTTGTTTCCGAAGGGGAACCCAGGCTCATAGTTTTTCTATCTGGCCGGCGTCAGATAGGAATCTCTGGTCAAAAGTGCCGGTGGGGATGAGGTCCATTCTGGTGACTTCGTACCGCTTGAGCCCCAGTCTTCTCCCGACTTAGCCCCTGCTGCTGATGACGTTGTAAACCCTGACCCTTGATTGTTTTTTCATAATTTGGTTCTGTCCGAACTCGTCCTACTGTGTAGATAGTCGATGAAGTGATGCGATGTTGCTTGTGTAAAGCTTTTGTCTTTTGAAAGCGTTGAATTGAAGTTTTTAGCTATCGGGCGTTTAACTCTGCGAATGTATTTTGTATTGCACCACCGTTTGCGTAAAAGCTTTTGTTGGTGGGTCGTGTGTAAGTTGTAGCCGTATGAGGCATTAACTTTGTAAATCTGTATTGCGCAGGTTTGTGTATTTGTAGGTACCGTATATAGGGTTTGTCACTCGTAATGTGTGTTAGTCATGACATTTGTGTAGATCGAGGAGGAAAGCAATTTGTTTGCTGCGTAAATAAGGTGGGTTCCCTTGTGTAAGGTAGGCAATGTGCCGCTGAACCGTAAGTCGTCTCTCCGTGTACTGATCGATCGTGTAATGTAAGCACTTTTTACAGATGACTGGATCCAATATGTATGTAAATGTAATGTGACATGTCAAGTCGATTTGCGTAGTTGTTTTGTGTGTCAGGTTTGCCCGTGTACTCCGTCGAGTAGGGCTTGCCGTATGTATGTCGGGTTTGCCCGTGTGCTCCGTCGAGTAGGGCTTGCCGTATGTATGTCGGGTTTACCCGTGTGCTCCGTCGAGTAGGGCTTACCGTATGTATGTAAAGAAAGACTAAGATGTATATTGTATTGTACCACCGTTTGCGTAAAAGCTTTTGTTGGTGGGTCGTGTGTAAGTTATAGCCGTGTGAGGCGTTAACTTTGTAAATGTGTACTGCACAGGTTTGTGTATTTGTAGGTACCGTATGTAGGGTTTGTCACCCGTAATGTGTGTTTAGTCATGACGTTATGCCGGGGAGGTAAGCAATATGTAATAAGGTGTTTGTGCCTTATGTTTTATTGCGTGAATGTAATAAGGTGTCTTAACCTTATGTAATGTGTAAGGCAGGCGGGGTGCCGACGTGCCTGTGTTGTTCATCTCTACCCGTGTTCCGATCGATCGTGTAAATGTAGTGTAAGCGCTTTTTGTGGATGACTGGATCCAATGTGTATGTTAAGGGTCGTCACCCGTATGTACGTAAATGTAATGCGACAATAAGCAATGTATGACATGTGAAGATATGTATTTGCTAATGCGACGATAAGCAATGTATGACATATGAAGATATGTAATTGCGCATGCAACGATAAACAATGTATGACATATGAAGATATGTTAATGTCTTACCTTGTTGGTTCAGAAATGATATAATTCCAGGTGTGTCGCATTCTTTGGAGTGGTCCTGTCGGACCAGAGAATGAACGGGAGTTCGTCCGCCCATTTGCCTTTAGCCCATGCGAGGCATTTCATGAGTTTGTTGATGATGATCTTGTATGTGTTGGACTGAGTAGATTCGTCATGTACCTATTGTCCCTTCGATGATGCGTCGTCCTTTCGGGTCGAATTTGAGCCGTTGCGTTAGCTTGAGCATCTTCAAAGGTCTTACATGGGTACCTTGTGAGGTCTTCGTAGAGATCGCCTCCTTTACCGAGTCCTTGGCGGAACGCTTCTATGGAGGTTGGGACGTCGCAATTGAGGATCCCGATTTTCTCCCAGTTAAACCGTTTCAAGTAGTCCTTTGCCGTTGTTTGTGTGACGTTGGTTGTGTAGACCTGTAGTCGGTCGTGTATACCTGTAGTCGGTCGTGTAGACCTATAGTTGGTCGTGTAGACCTGTAGTCGGTCGTGTAGACCTATAGTCGGTCGTGTAGACCTATAGTCGGTCGTGTAGACCTGTAGTCGGTATGCTCCTTTGGCATCTCTTTTTCGAGCATCGGATTAGAATCTTGATCTGATAACTTAGATGTCATGTCATGTGTCTAGGTCAACTCTCTTCACTGGGTCGTCATGTCGCATACCTTGGATGTGTAGTACGATGACCTTCATAGATCGTATTGCATCGACTAGCTTGATGGGGATGGTTCGGGCATTATTATTTGTGAACCTGTTTCATCTAAAAGAGTAGAAGCTAGAAAGGGTTGTGAGGAGCCGGTCATCGGCTTCCTCATTGGTCTCTTCGTGTATACGTTAGTATGCATTAGTCAGAGTATATTCAAATCGAAGACGATGCAAGTATGGATGAGATGATACACATGAATGAATAGAGGTGAAGAGTTTTAGAAATGGTAAACATTTTGATGTGTTTGCGAAATATGGTTACCTACCTTTGGTATCGCACCTCACTTGATCTCCCCCTTTTCCGGGGTTCGTAGACCCAGATTGATCAGTCGACGCCATTGTACCTTTGAGTTTGTAAGTCATACCTGGTTGTTAGAGATAAGGCTCGTGATGGGATAGAGTTTGTTTGCTCATTCACCTCTTTCCCCAAGGAGGCATTTGTTGAGGTTCTTGATGTTGATCCTGTTGCTGGATTGATTTTTGAATCTAGTGTGACTAATGCGTCGGCTTGAGTCTTCGACTCAAGATTATGTTTGTTATCCTTTTATCTCTAGAGGTGTGTGTTTCCTGCATTGGAATGAGGATTATGGTGAGGTAGTAATTTCTTTAATACCTTGTATGGATGACCTTCGGGCAGTTTAAGCCAAGAGATTAGAGTCTTGTAGTCCTGATTTGTTGTTGGTCACTTTCAGCTATGACGGATGTCTTGAACTATCTTGTCTTCTTGTTTTATGACTCTTGGATCTTCGTCTGCCATTTTTCATGTGTGAAGTTTGGCTTGCGTGGTCTTCTTCTATGTCGAAGCGATGTGACGCTTCAGATGTGAGACTTGTTTGAAGATATGCTTATCCTGTCACTTGATTTGTAGATTTTGGCTTCCTCATGATAGATTTCATGGGATGGTTAGTCCGCAAAATAATAGCATGTGATTTAAGACGTGACCTCAATCTAATTGAGGATACCTTAAATGTTTGATATTCTGAGTGACGGACTACGTAGTGTGTGTAGATAGGGGTAATGCACTTACTTGGTGGTTTGGTAAATGTCATCCGACCCGTCGGTGGTTGATGTCTTCTAAGCATTTGTGTGACCTTGGAATGATGATCATTATGACTTGACCTAGGCTTACCTTAGTGTTGCCTTGAGTCGCCACGTATGCTTGTTTGTTTTTACAGTATGTCTGTCTAGATGGACGTGACCTGCTTGTTCCGTCGTATTGACACGAAGAGGTCGTCCAAGATGCAGAAAGTTGTGACATGAGCTGTGACTGAGGATCGAAGAATGAAATGAAAGAATAGATGCAAGTCCATCAGAGAGTGTTTCTTTAGCAAGTGATAAACATCTGACTTAGTAGCTAACTCTCTTGATTCAGGAAAAACATATGAATGTATTCGATAACACGATGAGCATGAGATGTCAGACGTGGTTGCAAAAGACTACTTAGATGAGCCTTGGATCGGTCAATTTCATGATTAAGCATATCAAGGTGCAAGAATCGTAAAAAAGTGTATGACATGACATACACATGCCAGTAGCTTAGATATAATGCGTGCGGATAGGTATGACATATATGCAAGAATATGAAGTAGTACATGCCATATGCTTTTATATTGTAGAATAGGTGTGGGAGAGCACTATATGGACATATGATGAATAAGAGATATGGAATAATGATCTTGCACTAGTATGCATGTATTTGACGATATATAAAATGTGTGGGTGCCCCGACAATCTGAATGCTACATACTTAAATATAATAGTCGCGTCATTAAGAGTTGCGGGAAAAATGAATTCCATGAATAAGTACTATACTATTGGCGTATGTAAAATTTATATATGCATGCACTAGACAGTATATAAGACATACGTGGATTTGAACAATAATAGTGTAGCCTATTCAAGCATAATAGAGGTCATGCTAATTTACGCTTTTAGCATTCCATAGTTAATTTAAGACCCCATATTCTTAATAAATGTATAACAATACGTTAAAAATAATTCTTACAGAGGTTACAGAAATTGCCCAACACGTCTTGCTTACAAAACGACAGTTGAGACTTTTAGGGGTTATTATATTATAAGGGATCACAAATCCGGGATGTTACATGGACGACGGTAACATGTTCCATTTTCACTCCCTAACTAATGGTTCTCATATGATCCATTCCATCTATAATGAAATACAAGTTAATATGTTAAAGTATGTGTATCACAGTTATAATGAAATGTGCACTATTCGCATGTGAATACAAGTTAATACGGTAATACAAGTTAATACGGTAACATATATAATGCGGGTTGAGATTCCGACTTATAGGCTAAACCTCTCTTCTGTACCCGTCAAAACGATATACCAAATCGTACTTTTACGCCCTATATAACATAACAAAGTTTCTATATCCTCCAATTTACGGGGGTGGGTTGGCTGGACGGCGAACCCATGTATAGTGAAAACCAATGACACAATTACACGAAAAATTAGAAAAAGTAGCTGTGTGCAAAAATGGCCCAGATCGAAAAACCGGATCGGACCGAAAATGCCCGGACCGGACCGAAATACCCGGACCGGTCCATGATCCATCAATTTTAGGATTCCGGTTTCTGGTCCGGTTCAAACCCGACCGGTTTTCGTCCGGACCGATTTTTATTTTTATTAGTTTTATTTTTATTTTATGTTTTAATATTCCATAAAACTATTAAAAAATATTTTTTATTATAAAAAAAACTAGTAACAAAATACATTGTTCAATATTACAAACAATACTTATAAAAATAGAAAAATAATTAAATTTTAGTTGATATAAAAATAGAAAATAAAAAATACATTTATCGATCCATTCCGATCCCAAACCGGGCCGGTCTGATTTCCAATTCAAGAGTCGTAAAAATTCCGGTCTATCGGACCAGACTAGAAAAAAGGGTCCGGTCTAGACTGGATGCGCTGCGCAATGAAAAAGTGACAGAGAATTGCGTGGTTGGACCTATTGTTTTGATTCGAACATGCAATCCGTAGTACCCCGACCTATTTTTTCACCTGATAAATTTGTGATTTAAATGCCCAACTCAGATGTACCCTAACCCGAACTATTGAAACCCGACCCAACCCACCCGATCGGATTTATTAGACGTAGGGCCCGTTCGGTGGCTCGTTTGTGAGGCCGTTAGCTAGTGGAAGCTCAAGCTTCCACTCCCTCACTGCCGATTTGCCGCGTTCGGTGGCTCTTTTGGGGGGAGTTGAAGGTAGATGAAGGTAGTGGAAGCGAGGGGAGGAAAATGGAGATTTCCACTCCCTTACCGCCGATTTGGAACCGTGACCCCCCCCCCCACGGTGAGCAGCTCAAGGAGTGGAAGTGGAGGAAGACTTCCATTTTGCCCCTGAGATCCATCGTCACAAATCATTACTCCTCCTTCGACCACGTCTCCTTTCTTTCGTGTTTCTCTTCGTAGCAGGTGGAAGCCGAAGAAGCTCCCATTCCACTGCATTTCCAAGCTCGGATCCCCCCAATTTAAGGTAATTTTGCTTCGATCTTTGCTTGCTTGATCCCCCTATTAATAATTTTGCTGCTGGGACGAATGCTTGCTTGAATGTACACGAGAATGGGGATTTGAAGCCCTAATCCCCTAGTTTTTGTTTTCAACAACTTCAAATTCGCTAGTGCCCTAATTTGCAATTCGGTTGAATGGTAAATTTGAGGGCTTGAAATTTGAGGGTTTATATGTCTCTCCATAAAATCTGTTGAATATATGTCTTTGCATAGAACTTTAGGGTTTATATGCTTGCTTATAATCCCTCTCTCTTCAAACGAGCCTCTTCAGTTGGTCCATTTTTTACTCGAAAGTTTGCCATTTTTTGGGCTTGAAAGCTTGCCATTTTAGGACTTGAATATATGTCTCTGTATATTTTTATACAAACCACTTGTTGGTCTGTTGAACATAAATTTTAGGGCTTGAAATTTGAGGGTTTGTATGTTGAATATATGTCTCTGCATAAAAAAATTAAAAAGTCAGAAATAAGGCAGTAGCAACAATATTGGACAAGTTGGTGTGATAACTGGAATGGTTAATGAACAAGATTCAAGTATTCACCTTTGTTAACATTCATGGTTAATCATTTTGTGACTTCTCAGTTGATGAGCTTGCATGTTGATGTGCTAATTCTGACTTCTGCTAAGTATGCTAGTACATAGTTTCCTTTTCATAGAAGACACATTCATGTTCAGCTAATAAGATGTGTAATAAAATTGTGCAACTTCTTATCCAAAGTCCAACTTCTGTTCTCTGTTTAGCAATGGCTTCTGACGATGTCGTTAATGATGCGGTTCATGAAGAAGAGGAGTATGTTGGGCTCCCAAGAGAGGTCCTTGAAACAATGACCGACTACAGCCCCAACAACTCCAATCCTAGCATACCCGAGGAGCTTCAATGGTGGCGGGTAAACCCTTTACCATCATGTGGCGTGATCGATCATAACATTAATCTCTAACTTATGCTTATTTCTCTTCAAACCATATTTGTAGGAATATGATGTGTCAAGATTTGATGAACTTATCAATGGAATTGAAACCTCCCCGCGTGCACGCTTGATGCAACAAGCTGCCAGAGCACTGAGTGGGCATGTGGCTGAGCTTCAATTGGATCTTAACCAAGCACTCATCAATCATGAACAACTTAGCGGTGAACTACAAGAAGAGCGTGGCCAGGTGGCACATCTGGATGATGAGAACCAAGAACTAGCTGAGCATGTATCCACACTAGCAACTTCAAACGTTCAGCTAGCGTTACACCGCGACACTCTCCTCGCTGCTAACATGGAGGTCACTGATGCTTCAAGGATTAGGCTATATTACGCTTCGGTGGTTACTATTTTCCTCGTACTGGTTGTTTTGTATGTTGTCATCCGTTATGCAAATCTATAATTGATCTTCAGGGGAAATCTTCGGGGAATCACCTTTGTTGACAATTTGGGTGATAATTTTGCTACACTAATGTTCGGTCTATATGTATTGTAATATTGATGTATGTTTGGGGATTTTATATATTATTGGCCGAGACATTATTAGTATATGTTGGTTGCAATGACTTTGATGGTTCTCCTTATTTTATTTCGGTTTATATGTGTGGTTTGTTGTGATATAAGATTGTGTAATAATATTGGTATAATAGTAAGCATCATGAAAATTATATAGTTCATACTTTATAGTTTATATGAAAAAGGATATTCACATGTTTAGAAAAATAAAAAAGTCTATGTGCAAAATGTCAGAAGCTCTTTGCTTCACCTCTCTATATAAGGCCTTTCATCCTTTGCTTTTCCCTCAAACCCAGAAGTAAGGCAGCAAGACATCTCTACTTTACAACATACAAGCATAGTAGTCGAAGAATGTCAGGTAAGATTTCTACTTGTAGTATGGTTGTATATATATATATATATGTGTGTGTGTAGGTGTTTATCCATAAGATTTTTACCTCTAGTTGTTGTACAAGTGACCTATTATTGTTTGCACATAGGAGCAAGGAAGACGAATGTTTTCCCATGGAATGATGAAGACAATAACACTTTCTGTTGGTGTGCATACGACACAATGAACGATATGGGGCCTACGGGAGTTTCGAATGGAATTACATATGTGATGAGTTTAGGGGTGCTACGGGCCGAGATGCGAATCTTAGAATCTTGAAGATCAAGTTTGAATTTCTGAAGAAACAATGGAATTTATGGAATAGCCTTGTCAGGTCTGGTGATGTTGAGTGCGACGACGAAACCGGTGTTATACTGCGAGATGACGAATGGTGGAACAATAAGTATTCGGTGAGTAATTTCAATTATTGGTGTGATCTTAGCAAATGCATTTGGTAATATGTCCAATCCAATATTGTGAATGCCTTTCTTTTAGGTGTGCGAAGGTTTTCGCACGTTTCGTCGTAAGCCGATGACTCCCACCATGAAGGAGTTGTGTGCTAGGCTCTTCTACGCATAAGACATGATGAATCCCACCATGAAGGAGTGTGTTTGCTCGGCTCTTCTACGCATAAGGAGTTGCTTCCTTAAATTATGTTGTTTTCCTCTAATGTTGATCACTCGTTTGTGTTGTTTACCTTATTTTGTTGTTTAGGTATGTTGATCACCCGTTAATATTCTGTATCCAACTTATGTTGATCACTCGTTTGTATGGAAGTTTGTTGTTTATCTCATTAATACGTGTACGTTTTGTAATCCATAGTTTGGAGAATGCTTATTTTTCATGCTTATCTTACGATTATTTGTGCTCGTCGTCAAAACATCTTTATCTTAGGATTATTTATGGTTAGACATTGTTATTATAATATAAGCTAAATAAGAGATTGAATATATGTCTTGTATGCTAATAATACACACACATGGGGGTTGTCAAACCATATATACATACAAAAAAGCATCTTTTATCTCTTATTTGAATGACAATACACACTCTTCAGGTTGAAGCATCTATGGGACACCAGCTTCACGTGACAATCCAAAAAGAATGCCTTTCTCACTAACCCTTGAATGTGGGGCATCTCCAACAAATAATCTTCTTTTTAGCAATGCATGCAGTTGTCTTGTCTTCCACTTTTGCATGCAGCAACCTTTCTTTATGTCTTGTCTTAGGGAGCTAGTAGTCCAAGCTAAGGAGAGCCCTCTAGTCTAGTATATTAACATTGTCATTTCAAGGAAATTGTTCACACACACTTGAAGCCACAACATCGGTACGAAAAGGGACTAAACACATCATTTGCTAATCAAATTCGGTAAGTCCTAAACACTTCATTTGGTAATCAAAATCGGTTAGGCACAAAATAAGTCAGTTTATAATCTATATATAACATTGTCTTCTATATATGTTTTTAACATGTAAATATCTTGTGTAATGTTTAGGTAAGTCCATTCAAATGGCAAGATAATTTAATTTGTTCGAACGAGTTGAAGTCATTGCAGTCGAACATGGATTGCTCGGCTCATATCACACCGCCATAATAATGGGGCTCGTACCATTGGTTGGATTCTACCGTGTGGAATACGAAAGATTGTTGAGTATCGATCGCTCGAGTCCTCTTGTAGAACTGGTCCCATGGGGGTTGTTGCGCCCCATACCTCATCGTAGAACTCTAAGCTATTACGAGACATGGCAACACGTAGACGTTTGGAATCGGGATGGATGGTGGTATGGCACTGTGGTACGACAACCACTCATTGGTGTTTATGAAGTGAGTTTTGGGGAATTCGAGTACGAGAATATCGTTGTCGGTGAGAATCATATCAGGCTCCACGTTCACTGGAACGGACATGTTTGGCTACGTCTGAGACCCGCTATCATTCAATTGGATTAGTTTCCTTGAGGATCGTGACCGGTATGGTAATGGTAATGGTTGGCGTTGTTGGTGTTGTCGTTGTCTAGGAACTCAATGAGTGGTACTTGTCGGTACGTATGCGTTGTTGGTGTGGTGCTTTGTGTAGGAATGTACTTTTATCTTTCAAGTGTTTGTAATGTACTTTTATCATCTCGTTGTGCGGTTTGTATGTTTGCATCGTAGTCAATGATCATCTCGATTGTGCGTTTTTAGCTATGTTTTATAGTAAATGGTATTACTGTTGTTTTAGTTTGTGTACGTTTTTTATATGGTCCAAGAAGATGCTTCTCCTATGATTTGGAGAAGGGCCCTACGTGATATTATCCTAAGCTAGGGAAGCTAAGCCCATGCATATGTTTTGTCTTCACCTCCACTTTTATCAATAAACATATGGAAGCTAGTGTATAGGTTTGTCTAAAATGGAACAAGTTTCATTACCTTGACCGATAGTATATATATATTGTAGACTAGTTTGTGGACAAGCTACTCACACACCTTTGCATTAACAAAAAGGGAGTGCTAAGCAAAAGAAGAAAAAGGGAGCCGAGAAACCACCCTTGCTTAATTCGTCAAGAACATCACAAATCTGGTAAGAACATCATGAAAAATTGTATCCATGGTTTGTATGTTTCTGTAATATCCCTCATTTTATAAGGATATTTTGGAATTTTTTTCCAACTCCTGTATTACAAGTCAGATTAATTTAAGAGAGGTTCGGACATTCTGTAAATTGTTTGATCTCTGTAATATTTTTCTGAGTAATATAAAATACAGTTGACGTATGTTCAAGGTTAAATAGTCGTTCATGTACGAATATATTTAACCCGGGGTTAAGATAATTAACCCAAGATTAAAACGGACAAAAAGGGGCGAAAAAGGCCTTGACCGCACCCCGCGGTCATTCTGCAGCACCCGCGGCGAAGGCCAACAACTGAGGCGGTCACTGGGCGCCACCGCACCCTGCCGCACCCCGCGGTGGGATATTTTTCTTCGGCAATGTTATCCTCTTCCCCTACAAGTGGCGCCGGTTGTCAGGCCTAGCCTCGCCTAGCCTTCCTTGCTGGTCTCCTGCTTGTTCCCTGCTGGGGGAGCTCTTGATTGGCTATAAAAGGGGTCGAAATCAGAAGGGGAGAGAGTTTCATCTTCCTCCTCTGTTTTCTCCTCTGTTTTTTCTCCATTGAAGCACCAAGCTTTGAGCTTTGTTGTGAAGGTGTTCGAATCCCTTTGAGTGTTGGAAAATGTACTCCTAAGTGGTATTAGAAGGTCTAAGGTGTTGGGAGATCGAACCATAATCAAATCAAAAGCAAACGAAGTGATTGGGTGAGTTTTCTCCATTAAAACACTGTCGTGAGCTCGCCACTGTAACACCACCGCACCCCGCGGTAAGAGCTCCACCACACCCGCGGCGAGCCTTGTCCGAGTGTGTGTTCTTGGGTGTTTGGCTTGGGGCGAGGCTTGATTCCTTTGATTCTTTTGCTATTCTTTTAGATTCAATTATGTAGATATTGAATCTAACTTTGGGTCTCGTTATGGGTCGTTCCATGGGGATTTATTTATCCAGGATCTGTCCCAGTTTCAGACTCAGGGAACCGTTGTTCTAAGCTTTGTTCGAGCTCGACTAATCTAAGGCAAGTGGCGGTTCGCTCTTGCTCATCATTCCCTACTTCCATTAATTATCAATTGTTTAGTTGTTAATTAGTTTGGGATGATTTACTGTTTATGTTGGGAACAACTTTGTTAATAATTGATTAAAAGATGATATTATACTAGGTTGTATATCTGCTAGAACAACGCTAGTATAAATATATGTTTATGATGTTGGCCATGTTGGCTTTGATGTGAACTATTACTATGTTGAACTGTTAGTTAGCACGAGTATTCGTAGGAACGCTTGGACTTTGCGAGGTCCATTCATTTCTTTATAACTTGGCAAATAACAGGGCGATCAAGACCCTATGCCAAACTTTCTGGTCATGACCAACCGTGATGTGGATTGAGGTTTGGACCCTGCGAGGTCCATTCCTTCGATATATGTCCCTCATGACGAAACATATATCTAAAAGCTTATAACGTGATGTGTGTTTTGGAATTAATAAGATAAGTGTCGTTGTCGCACATAATTAATATACCCTTGGGCGAGCAGTGCAGCTAGGCTGTAGTGCAGCTAGGAAAGCTCGTCTTGATTTTTAAACGCTTGTGTGTAATTATTAATGTTTCCCAACATTTGTCATATTTCCGATAAGACTCAAATCCTTGGGAGTCTTCTCTTCAGTGCATATCTTATTTAATATTCATTCAGTGAAAGTACCGGGTTATGTATCATTCCGTCGGTTATTATTCGAGGAACAATGATAGTAAATAGTTACGATCACTCGAACCACTCTGCTTTGTACCCCTTGCTTGGTCTTTCATTAGACTAACCAACCGCAATTGTTCTCTGCATGGTTGGCTGGTGTCATCCGTTCGATTCGGCACATCAGATAAATTGCGGATCCAAGAAGGCTAGAACGACTATAAAGGCGAACGGTGCTTTTGTTGTTATTTTAAGACTTCCGCTGTGTTAACTATGTTTTGTATTTAAGACTTCCACTATAATAATTATGATTATGTATTTTGACGTATTTGGAATTTTGCTAAAATTCCGAGACTTGGTTTTAATGAAAGTTATGATATGTTGTATTATAACTGTGGTTTAATGATTTATATCAACTGGTAAAGCCTTGGGTGACATCAGACAGTACGTCTGAGGTCACTGGCGGTAATACTTTCAACAAGTTATTTGGGGGTGTTACAGTTTCTATGCCTCTACAATATATACTTTTATTGCTCTACATATATGTCTTATTATTGTATGTTCTTAGATTTTTGAGATGGCTAGACAATACCACTTAGAAGAACGCGTTGAGGTGGTTGGAGCCGAAAATGGTATGCTAGGGTCATACCATACCGCAAGGATCAAGCTAGTCTCACCAATGGTGGGATTTTACCGAGTGGAATACGAAACATTGATGTTTGACGATAGGTCCGCTTACCTCGTCGAAGATGTCCCTTATGGGTTGTTGCGGCCCATACCACCATATAGGGATGTATTCAATTTCGATATTGGCCAACATGTGGACGTATGGGCTCAAGCCGGATGGTGGTATGAAACTATTTTACGGCGGCCGGACTGTGGCATGTATAAAGTCGATTTCTCCACATTCAACTACGACAATGTGGTTGTGAGTGGGGTGGATCTTAGGGTCCACCTTAACTGGAATCGTCAAGCTTGGGTACGTCCGAACCCAACAGTCATCCGACTAGATTAGTGGCATTGTCGTTGTCGGTATGCTTCTCTTTCGTAGTTGAATGCTTCTCTTTTTTCGATATGCTTCTCTTTTGTTTTGTCGTCTTTGGTATCGTTCAACTGGTCCTTTGTTTGTTATATGTTGATGTGTGTACTGGATAATCATCTCCTTCAAGTCTTTGCTTATTTATTTCACAGTGAATGACGGTCTTGTTTATCCTTCATGTGTTTCATGTGTGTGGAAAGGTGAAAAAGCAACATTCACAAGTTTAATTAGGTGTTTTTATCCATTCAAACAATTGAAGACGATCAAGGCGTTGCCAACATGTAACTTTAAACCATCAAGTGTTGACAACATGTGTTAACTAGGGGTTGAATGCACCTATTTCGGTTTTAAAACAATCCAATATTATCATATGACACGCATGAGTCATCCATTAACAAGCCAACGTTTTGAAAGCTATGGAAGCCATTGAATTCAACATTAACTAGGGGTTGAATGCACCTATTTCATCCATTAAAAAACGTGTGGTAAGCCATTAAGAACCCAACGTTTTGAAAGGGAAAAAATTTAGGATGATCATCTTCAACATATTCTGGGACAGAGGCGAAATTTGGCTATACAGAGGCCAGAAAACATGTTCTGGGATGTGGCACGGTTTATGACAAACCGTGCCACAAACCGTGCGGCTTTACAGAGGCCATGAAACATGTTCTGGGACACCGCACAATTTGTGACAAACCGTGCCACAAACCGTGCGGTTTTACAGAGGCCAAGAAACATGTTCTGGGACACCGCACGGTTTGTGAAAAACTGTTCCACAAACCGTGCGGCTTTACAGAGGCGAAATTTGGCTTCTGTTCTGTAGTGCACGGTTGTTGCACATGGTGCACGGTTTGTCAAAAACCGTGCACGTCCTTAGGATCCCAAAACTCACCCTTCGGTGTCTGCCTCTTGACCCCGACACGTTTCGTTACTC
>WOAB01000383.1:32500-37946 GCA_027886185.1 Rheum nobile | reverse complement strand
TTTGATTTCCTCCTTTGGTAGGATTGGCTTTAAGTGATAGGGGATGTGATTGGAATTCGTCTTTTCTTTGTTTTTGTATCATCGAGACACCCGAAGGGCCGGCCATATGTACCTCGGGAGACTCGGCCCATTCAAATCAAATAGAACGAGCACCTACGACTAAGAAGAATAGAATGTCGACCACAGGGTAAGATGATCTTCTAATACGAGGGCGGTGACTGGTAAGTAATTCACTTAGTCCACTTGCAGCCATGTTGATCAAAATGACTAAGTTTATGTGTTTAAACTGACTACGACCAAAGTCGTGGCTACTTCAACCAAAAAGGGCGATCCCCTATTCAAACCGAAAAAGTACCTCACTTACGAAGAAGTAGTTGGAGCTGGGAACTATGAGAGTTTGCTTTTTTTTCATCTTTCTAAGAGCGGTCTGTATGATCAAATAAGGGATCAGACCGCTCCTGGTCTTCGAACTAGTCATTAATGGTCGGCTTAATGAGATGAGTATAAAAAAGGTATGCCTTGCAAACACTTTCATTTTTAGCCTTTCATCTTCTCTCGAGAAGCGAAACTCGAACGGATAGAGCAGATGGTCCAACTGCATAACTTTTTCTTTTTCATTACTTCCATGGTCGTGCCTTGTGGCACGGCAGCACCCGTACTATTGAAATGGTTCGTCAGTAGAGATGTTCCCACAGGTGCCCCCTTTTCCAATGGTACTATAATTCCTATTCTTATCCCTTCATTCCTTCTTTTGGTCTATCTACATTCAAGGAAATTCATACGCTCCATGGACGGAGCAAAAAGTGGAGTCTTGGTCAGAGAGCAAGCTGCCCTATTCTATTACCAGACATAATTGGGAGAAGCTCATCCGAAACTAGAGCTAGAAACGCCTTATTTCGTTTCGTTCCCGTTCTTCATTTTCTTCTTCTCGAATCCAAGGGGGACTTCTCATATTTAGAATCTTTTTGCGGTGTGCTCCGTTTACTATTCTTTCGTACTTTCTTTTCTTTACCACGCGATAGGTCAGCGAAGCGTGAGCGGGCGCGGAGAAGAAAAGGCCAAACACTTCGGCCTAACGGGAATGAGCAACGACGAAATGACAAGAGAAAGTGCCCCGGGCACCCCCATTTAGAAAGAAGGGTCGAAGGTTTTGGGCCTGTAGCTTTCCCCGCCCCCCCTTCGTCGGGTGGTGCTTTGGGGGGTGTGCTACCAGAAATCGGGCTTGAAGCTCTCGCCTTACCAACGAGCCGACAGCTGATGGCTGTTGGTCACGACTACTACCAAAAAGTGAACATGAAGATGAATATTTCACATGGAGGAGTGTGCATCTGTATGTTGGGTGTTCTTCTGTCGTGCGACCCGGCGGCTTATGTGCGACCTGTGGCCCACGCCTCCTATTTGTTCAGGGCGGGCGGCGTGAACTCTGATTCGATCCGGGTATTCAATCCCGCCGCTGAGATGCTCAGTTGACTCCTTAACCTTGATAGGAAGATGGCTTATTCAAGAATTCGTGCATAAGGGTAAGGAACTTTGGATGAACTAATGCGAATGGGTGTAAGCCTCGCTGCTCGAAAACACCCAGTGCTGACCACACTGAGAGACACGAAAGCGCAGGTAACGCCAGTTGGCGAAGTGGCGTTAAGCATCCCTAGCGGTACGAAAAGAGAGGTCGTGATGATATCATCTACGTCCGTACCGCTCCTCGTGGAGTAGATCCCGCATCCAACTAAGTCTTTGACCAGGGAACGGGGGAATTCCCACTACCGCTGGCAGGCCAGCCGGGCCGTGAGCGCGGTGGGAACGGGCTTCCCAAAAAGCCAGCCCGGGCCGGGGTCAGCATAGAATGAAGGGGACGGCCCTAATGTTGTGTTGGCAAAGCCAACTTCTTTCTTGGGTTTCGGGCGGAGAAAAGCGGACGTGGGGACTCGGGTCGGAGCGCAGCGTAACTAAGAGAGCCATTCCATTTAGGGCGAGACAGAATGGGCGGGCACGAGCGGTCTAGTGTCCGAGCCGATTGATCAGACGACGACTACTTCACTTATTAGAAGTGTATTAGCCGCCTATCCCGGAATAGAATGGGATGGAATAGAAAGAACGCGAAGCGCTAGCGCTATAGGGTCGGTTTTTTTGGGGGGGGAAAGGCTTGTGAAGAAGCAAGCTTATCCCCTACCGACCGGCAGCTGCTGGGTCTCCTCATCTCTTCTAAACTTCCCCCCGTCTTCGGCCCGAGCTGTATGAGGCAGAAACTCGTCTCACGTACGGTTCGAAGGCCGAGCCCCACCCCAGCAGTAATGGTGCGGCTTAGGTCAACTAACACAAAGAAGATACAGTTCACTCAACGATTGCCTTTGGGTTCCGAACTCCGTATGGGGAAGGAACGTTGTTGTTTGCGAGGTCTCGATCATTTACATGGACCCACTTCTCATTCCATTTGTGGGAATTTGATGATCTATAAACCGTCCTTAACGAACGATCGGCTCATGTTTGAGCATGATGAATCACTTCGTGCCGACCTGTTGTCAATAAACTTTTCGGCCTCATATGAGAATGCAAAACTGGAGCATTTTCTGAATCGGTGGATGAAGAATCGCGAACATAAGAAATTCTGGTTGACCATGTTCCCAGAAAAAGATACTTTCGAGAAACAACGAGCACGACTGAAGTGGCTATACATACAAATCTATTTACGGATCTATATGCTTCGATTGGAACTGGAAGTTCCAGAACAGGCGGCTGTATACTACCATAATGAAACTGCCTTTTATTTTTTTTATTCGGATAGGATTATGTTGGCTTCGTCGGGAGGCTCACGTAGTTTGTTACGTCAGCTCCAAAAGGATAAATTGCGTTGGAATCGAGAAAGTTCCGTAAAGTTCATATTGTATAAAAGGCTCGATGTAATTGAGCAGCGCATCGAGGCACTTCTTCGACGGTCCCCGTCCGCCCGGCCCGCTCGGAAGAATTCATGGGCCGGCAGGCTGGCGAGACAGAATGAGCGGGCACTACTAACCAAGCCAAGCCTAGTTCTCGCCGATAGGCGCTGGTAGCTTGCCTCCAAGCCTTGCATATATGAGTGGCCATGGTCTGAAGGAGCCTTAAGCACTTGTACAATGCTCAAGTCAAGGCTCTGGGCAAGGAGTGGCAGTGGAGGGATGCCCCTAGCTGTTAGAGGGTTGGGCGTTCGAGGATAGGGGAATACCTTTCTTCTTGATGATTGGGGAGGATGCTCTGGTATGCCCATTGTCTTATAGGTAAAGAGGAACAATGCCCCTAGTGTGCACTTTCCTCTTAGGCCATCTTTTGTGCTTCAAGGGACCAAGCCATCAATGAGTTGCTGGACCTGCTGCCCCTGCCCTTCCTCAGCTCTTCACCGAAGAAGAACGACGCGAATCTATTATAAGTAGATTTAACTTACTAACCTTTGGCTCTGGACGGGAGATTTCCACCCGCTCTCTGGAGGAGTTGGTCTTCATGGAAGAGGCTCTCGAAAGAGAGTGACTCCGTATGGGCTTCTCTCTCGCCCGAAAGAGTAAGGCAGAAATGGGTGCACATTAGGTACTTTGCTTTCCCTTCGCGGATGGGGAACCCTATGTCCGATACTCAAATCCATGAGTACTACAAAGACGTCCTTAGTCCTTAGGGCTGGGATTCAGAACTCTATGCCTTTAAAAGGTATTTGGAGAGCGTGTGAGTATAATCATTTGTTTTTATGAGGGAGTCGTCATGGACTGGAGGAAAGGAAGGGAGAGAGATTAGGACAACAGACTACTTCAGGTCTGGAGTGAAGATCCCCTGCTTAACCTGAAACCTCTCAAGACAGGCTCTAAAAGAGCTGGGAGTGGAACTTACCAGGCAGGAGCTGATTGAGAAGCTATTAAATCTATCTCTTACATAAAGCCGGGGCTGGAAAGCTGAATGAGAACCTTAGTAGAGCGGTTACAACCCTACTTTATTGCTTCCCTTCAGCCTTCATCATTCATTAATTCAATCTTGCCAGCTTAGGGTTGAAAGGGATGTCGAGTCCCTGCTGAATAAAAGGCAATGTATAGGTTTGGGCATCCGCTTTCACTTTATCTGGTGTAGTGTAGTCTGCATCTCTTTTATTGCTTCAGAAAGAAGCAGTGGCTTAATCGAAAAAGATTAAGATCCCACACTTCAGCCAATCAAGCAGTTAATCAGCTTCCAGACCTTGGCTTGGAAACATCCGTGTCATACTTTTTTTGTTGAAGGTAAGTAAGAAGCTAGTTGCTTTCCCCTTTCCTCCAAACTCTTCTTAAACTTGTTATAAACCCCCCTCCTATTTTACTAAGGCGCAGTTCCGGGGTCCTGGCTCCGCCATACATTCAGTAAGTGAATGTTTTTAGGGAATAGCTGGAGCCGCCACGAGATCTTATCCTCCTCCTTCGGGCAGAAGCGGGTTTCAACCCTATTGTGAGATTCTTATTCGTAAAGAGATTGAAGGTCTGCCTCCCCCTCGTCTTGCTTCTTTTCGTCCACCCTTTGGCTTTTTCAATGGAATTACAGCGAAGTCAAGTATGGACGGAGGGGGTAGCTCCTCTTCGGAAAAAGCTTTGAACCAGTTGCTTTGCCACTATCTGCGCATGTTCAATAAGATATAGCAGCTCGATCGAAATCTCTATCTCCGATCACTTTTTTAAGCGAGCAGCCTTGTACTCCAGGCACTGCCCTTGCTTTGTCTACAAAATCCCTTTTAAGGACTCGTAACCAGCAACAAAATTGGATCTATCGTCCAGGGTAAGTAAAGCCCATATATCGATCCATCCCTTGTAAAAGTTTCGGGTTAGGTCGTCTGGGATGAAGTATCCTTCGGAATCCTGATAGTCAAGGCAAAGATCATTGGGTGTCGTACTAAAGAAGGCGTAGGTAGAAAAAAAGACTCGCCTGCTGATGCAGCCCCACAAGTTGGGAATGAGTTAAAAAAGATCTATTACCGGGGATTGGCTGACTCATACAAGGAAGAGGGTGAGGGTATAATGAGTCCCAAAAGGCTTGTCACTACTGGCTGACAGGGTTGCTGCTTGGCTCATAAAAGGTTAGCTTACTGGCTTGCTTGAGGGGGCTGTAAGGTTAGAAGAGCGTTAGAGAGCGGGATGATTATCCCATCCTTGCTGACGGAGCTAGACTCAATGGCTTACAGATACAAGGCTGGGAATGACTCAATGGTTTTCACTCCGCTTACCCATACTCCTCTCTTTCAACTGAGAAAGAAGGACCGAGTCTTGCAGGTCTGCTGCTTCAGATTCATCGAGCTGGCTGCTGCTTTCTTTACCGCTGTTCCGGCATAAGCTGATGTTCCCACAATTGGTACTGCTTTCTCCCCCGGCTAAGGGTTCCAAACCTTACCTTAAAAGGTATCAAACCGAGTAGGGGCGTATCGATATCGATATGCAACTATCAAATCTTAAACGGCAATATGGGCAAGGTG
>WOAB01000383.1:12500-30000 GCA_027886185.1 Rheum nobile | reverse complement strand
GATGGCGGCTAAGGCACAGGGCGGAGGCGCAGGACATGAGGGTTCTAATCTATGGATAGTTCGATTTGTTAGTCTATAGATAGGTGAAACGAGAGGGGTAGACCACACAGTCCACTCCTCGCCTTGCCTTACTATGAAATCTTCATTTATTGAGGTAATGCTGACTCTTCTCCTTCCTGGTACTTTTTTTACTTTCTATTATAGGTATGTATCTGTACATCCATCCAGCTCAAAGCTTGGCTCCACTCTCTCAGGTGCAAGTGAATGACAACATTTCTGGCACAAATAAAGCGCCGGCACAGATTCAGAGTCTTTGATACCAATACAACGCGTGTGTTGCCAAATCTCACACACATCACAAGAAACCATCATCATCCCTTGCTCCACACTCACATTTAACAACCCAGTTCTCTGGTCCACCTTCATGCCTCAGTTCCGGCTTCCAATCTAGTCCAACTCCTCTGACCCAGATCTCTGAACCAGATTCAATTACACCAAACAGCAGCTCATCATCAGCCAATCCTTCTAAACTCACAATCTCAGTTACCTCAAATCTTTCAGTGAAGCAGTAAGTATCCCTTAGTGCCTGACTCGCCACTTCCTTCAATTCACCGATTGTAGTGTGTAATGGAACAACAACTAACTCACCAGGAGCAGATCTCCTATCAAGATCCAGATTCAACTCAAGTGAGGTAGAAAGAACCTTGCATACAAATCTCAGCATCTGATCATCTTCATCTCTTACCGGCCATTCCTTCACAAAATGCTTGCTGTCAAGAATCACCCGGGCAGCTAAACCAGCAGATTCTGTTTCTTTGAAACCCAGAAGAATATGGTTGTACAGACAAATGATATCACCATAAACATCAAAACCAGGAATCACCATAGAAGAGGATGGGACTAGACACTTAGAAATTGGAGGTTCAATTCCAGATTTGGTTTGGTGGAACCTCCACCTCCATCAATATTGTCTTCAATTGTATATTCCAAAATACGGTTAATTGGGTTGATGGCACGGCGAACAGTATAGTCTCCAACAATCACATTATTCATAGACTTCAGCACATAATCAAGAAGCCCAGTGTCACCTATGTGCAGCCTTGCTGCATCCCGGACTTCCTGCCTTGTCATCCCTTTATGAAGTGGATCATTCTCTCTTTTCTCTTTCAATGCATCAACAATCACATTTGCTGCATACTCTAATCTTCTTGTTGGCCATCTGCTATCTAAACTAGCAACAAGAGATGCAAACTTCCTACATTTCACTGATTTCTCCTTATCTTTAGGACATTGCTTTACTTGAGGGCATGCTCGTGTACCATACGCTTTCATCGATGGAAGCACAACAGAAGGTGCTTCAATCTTTCCTATGGGTATTCTGATGGGCGGGGCTCGGGATTTGATAGTAAGCATGAATCTAAGGAGATCTTGCAGAGTAGTCAGCTGGGTCTCGCTCATGTCTCTATAGCACCTGACTATGTCGCCTATATTTAGATTGGCTTTCTTCTCTCTGAAATTAGCAGTTATATCATCCAAAGACATGGAGGTTAGAAACGCAATTGCCCTGTGATAATGGTGTTCTTCCACACCAAAGCTCCCACTGCAAAAGCGGTAGCCCCATTTCCCAAACCATGGATGCCCATATGCAACACCATGCAACAGCCTAAGATCCATTGACCTCTTTTGTGATTCATCCTCCAGAGTTATTTTCCTACAAAAGCAACATTAAAATCGCTCATCATAAGAGATAAACTGAACATTAATCAGGTTAACCCAAACAAACCGCCAAGTTCTCAAATATCGTCAGATTTCAAGCCAACCCAAATTGGTTTCTCGCAAGAAGGATAAACAGGTCTATCCGATTTGTTTATTTTCCATCGAATTACTAACCTAGCATCGTTTTTTTGGGGTAAAACCTAACTTCGAGTTTTAGCCATTTTTTAGGGCAAAACTTACCGAGTATGCAGGTGAGTGCAGATTCGATCCCAAAGATCCATAATCTCTCTCCCATGAAGGTGCTTGGACCCACCTTCAATCCCATTGATACCGAGCAAGTGACCGAACCCGTTCGAATGGACCATTCCATGCAGGAGATGGCTCTGAATATCTAAAGCGTTTTCATTCAGAGGCTTTTTCCACTCATCGTCTGCCGGAATTATGATGTGGTACCTCCTTCTGGATACAAAATGGTGGCTCCATCCTATAGAACAAGAAACAAGCACATCAGGAGTTTCGAAATTCGTAGTCTCAAAACCCTAAATTCGAGACAAACAAGAACGAAAACTTACCGCAACATCGACAGTGATCACAATAGGGCTGATCGGAATGCTTGACAGTCTCTTCGATGGTGTAGAGAGGGACGAAGAGACCTCCCTTGTTCCCTTGAACCAGAAGAGTACACCAAACGGGCATGGAGCGGATGTTATAGTCCTCGATCTCAGCGCATTCCCGGAGAAAGACCCGGATTCTGTCTCGGAAGGATTCCGATGAGATAACGGGGCAATCTGGATCGCAGAACGAATGGAAGGAGAAGAGCTTAGGGTTTCTCTTCCTCTTCCTTCCAGCATCCGCGACTGAATTCGGCATGGTTTTTCGATTCTGCAACGAAAAAGCTTCCCGGAGCTCCGATCGTCCCTTACAAGACTTGGAATCTTGCTAAAACCCTTCTGCTACTCATTTTCACGCTCGAAAGAGAGAGAGTAGGAGATAGGATATTTCAGTTCTGGGTTTGTTGGGGGGATAACAGAGTGAAATTTGTTAGTTAGAAGCGTTGGGGTTCTAGAAGCAGAGCGTCTCGTAAAGAGAAGGCCGTTTTCGCGGCAGTATTTCCATTTTCCAGGGATTTTGTATTCTGCTAACTATTGGACGAAATTACCCTTAGTTTGGCTCTGGTATTACACTCCCTGCCCCATTTGGGCCGGTGAGGTGTTCTTCAATTGGGCCGATAACCCATTTTATGGAGATTGGACTAGAGAGAGGATTTAGAACCGCATTGGGTGAAATGATCATCATGCAATTGCAACTAGCAGCTGTTTTCTTCACATTCTCTCTTGGGACAAAAGGAAAGCTTGAACCCCATAAGAGATGTTTCTCAGGCCCACCATGATGCTTTTTTCTCCATTGGCCACATGCAAATGATACACTACCCCCTACTAATATATAAAAAACCGCGGAGAAAGAAGAATCTCCCAAAACCGTCCCATAAATCCTGTGTATTGCAAGTGCTCTTGTTCTTCAGCCCACCAGCTCTTGGTTGCTTGCACACCAACACTCAAATCCTGAAGAGTTGAATATGAAGGAAGCAAATAACCATGATATGACTAAGAACCACATGGAGCCAGTCAGAAATATATAGGCTGTGGAACCAGCTACTGCTGACCCATACAAGTGATATACAATCAGCAAGATCATAAGCTCTAGCCCTTTTGCGAAATGGCTTTTCGAGTAGCGTACATTCTCTAATTTTCAGCAAATTTTTCATGCCGGACAACAAAAGCGCGTCCAGTGGCTCTATACTTGGCTCCACCGTGCAAGATGGTACGCCCGCCCATATTGGGCTTTCATTGAAACAGGCCCGAGTCTTCATTTGTAGGACTTTCTTCATTTTCAAAATTTCGTAGTAGATGAGATGAGAGCCTGGTGTTGAAGAGCCGGCCGGTTTTTCTGGATCAAGGATATGGCTCATTAGCTAACGGCAAAGTGGCCGCAGTATTTGTCCTGTATGATATGAAAATCTAAAAGGCTATCTTCAATAAAAGGGAAGGTAGAGTCCGATTTCGCTGTCAGAGGGGCTTCTTCTTTACATCGAAGATGTAAAGAAGAAGGCGGCCGAAAGAAGTTATCGGCAAATTGGATTGGACGGTCTATAGCGAATAGGGGAGTTTATAAAGATGGACAGTAAGTAAATGCAAAAGCAAAAAAAGCCAGGTATTCTGAGAGAATTCGTGTTGATCGACATACGAAAAAGTAGCACTAGGTTGCTTGGGCCTGACGTCGAAGCCCGTCTCTCGCGCCAATTTGTGTGTCGATCAATTGTAGTAGCCGAACGAGTAGAAAAGCAACCTGACTTTAGCTATCTAATTGGGCTTTGGTCAAGCAATGCCTCGAAACACACCTATCAAAAGGTGACAAAAGCCCTCTTTCCCGAGGTTTGCCCGGATTACTTCGAGGCCCGGGCTATAAAGGGAATCGGAAGCTGGGCCCGTTCCTTGTGTAACAACGGGGAATTCAACATTGTTTTCTGCTCTGGGGAACTCAAAACGGATCGGCTCCTAAAGCTGACAAGAAATTCCCAACTAAAAAAAAAATCCATTTTTCTTTACTTATTATCGTGGGATTCCCAAGGTGCCTTGTCTAAGGCGGATCCTCTCTTCTTTTCCTTGACTTTAGCAGCGTCCGGGTTCTTTCTTTTTTGAGGCAGGTTTCAAAGATGGCCTTTCTGATTTCTTCCTTATTCCGATTGAAGAAAGAAGGTTGAAGTTTGATTCTTACAACTATCTTTTTGAAGCAGATAGTTCACAGTGCTCATTCTATAGAGACTTGAAAAGCAAAGCCTTATCTATGGATCACTTTCTAACGGCACTTCTTACACTCATCGAAAAACACAGAACCTTTTTTTTTTTCATTCTTTTCTCACTCTTAGGTGGGGCCTCTTTTCTTCTATTCTCCTATAATAGGTCCTTCTTGGTTCACCAAGAAAGACTGGAGTCTATACTCCAAATGAATCACCAAAATGGAATCTTATGTTCCAAAGTCCATGTTGGCCATGATGGCACAACTTTGGAATTTGGAGGCATTCCAAAGATAGATTCCCCGGTGCTGGTGGACACAACAACCCCCCTTCCGAATGTAGAATATTTGGTATTTCTCCCCTCTTTGGTCTTACTTTTTCTTCTTATTCTTCTCTCTCTCTATATTTTATATAAAAAGAAGAATAAGAGAGACACCTAAGAAGGGAAACTCAGATGTACTTTTTGGGGATGATGAATCCCTTTGAATGACGAACATCAAATCGTGAATCATGAAGCGTGACGAGAATTCTCAACTCGAGCTATGTTAGAGGGTGCAAAATTAATAGGTGCCGGAGCTGCTACAATTGCTTTAGCGGGAGCCGCTGTCGGTATTGGAAACGTATTCAGTTCTTTGATCCATTCCGTGGCGCGAAATCCATCATTGGCGAAACAATTATTTGGTTATGCCATTTTGGGCTTTGCTCTAACCGAAGCTATTGCATTGTTTGCCCTAATGATGGCCTTTTTGATCTTATTCGTCTTCTAATCTTTTTAGTGAAAAAGAGGTACTCGAAGGGTTGAATCCTTTCAACTGTCGTTTTTTGACAAGAGGAGGCCCACTCCAGCAGGAATGAGTGGGGCAAGGGGAGTGGGAGCTGTGGGCCCCTTGCGCTATTAGTAGAATGTGTTCTCAAGTATATAAGACGAGGTTGGTGTCAAACTTGGAGGGAGATGCGGAATCATCAAATGAGCTGCAAACAAGTCAATCTAAGGATAAGAAACCTACTCTGTAAAAAATGAACAAAAAACAAAAAATGTAAAAAAGGAAAAGGAAGCGGAAAGAAAGATAGAAGGCCTTCCCTCATTGGGATTGGTCAAGCTCCTTCACTTATTACTCGATCCGGGCCACCCTATTTTGATAGCACCTTTTCTTCCTATTAGTAGGTCTTATTGCCCGTTAAGTTCCTCTTTCTTCTGGTAGTCTAGTTGTAGTTTTGTTTTGAGCGGGTGAACCCATGTTCTATCTCGTAGTCACTTAAGCGGCAGAGTCTGTAAACTCAAATGGTCTGAGAGTTGCCTTTGGCTTCTGAACCTCTGAAACTGGACTGGAGCAAGCTACCAAGCTCCTCTTTTAGTGTTAGCAAGTCTTCTTTGGAGGTAGGAAGCCAGGGCAAGTAACTTATTTCACTAGTCTCATATGTTAGTCTCGAGGATTTCTTCCTCAAGGCATTGTTTTGTACGAGGAAGAGGAGGTTTTTTCAGAAGAGGACATCGAATAGGCTCTGGAACGGATGACCTTCCTACAATTAAGTCCGAGTCAGGATGCGCTAGAGGAGCGAAATGCCACTCAATGGAAAGGGTGAGTATCGCATCGGCAAGAAGTGACGTAGCTACCTATATGAATGTCGAAGATAGACGAGCCGCTATCTTATAGACGATCGATCTGTCTGGATGAGCGAAAAGAGATCCCACTCTGACTGCCTAATCTCATCGACTAGCCGCTTTCTCAGAGTTTAGCCGCTAGGCGAAGAAGAGGCCGGCACTAGAAGGATCGGCAGAAGAAATAGCTACATTCGAGGATCAAGCGACTGTGCCCCTGAACTCCACAAAGTCAGCCTTTCCTTCTTTATATACGCTAATGGAAGCAATTCAATTACCGATTTTTCTAAATATAGGGAGAATCCCCAGGCATTAGCCAAAAGAGTAGAACTTGAAAGAGAAGTTACAGAGCGATAGACACTCGAAAAAAGCAAAGAGAGAGGCGCCTTCCCCCGGCTACGGCTAGAGAGCAAGATGGAGGAAACTTTGTTTGCTTAAGACTTGGCATTGGAAGTGGGATGGATGTCCGCCCGTATTCCCGTGATACATGGTTGAAGGCTAAGCTAATAGTACAAAACAACACTCACCGCTGCAGTCGTAGATCTAGGAGATCGATTCAGCCTGAGCTTTCTGCTGGTACGTCAGTCAGACCGATCCGATAAAGACTCTATAAGCTCTAGTATCGACTAACTCAACCTAACCTTTACCAAGCCATCGAATAATCATCACCTGGCTACACAACAACGGCGATAAACGGCTGTCGGTCGTAAGAAAGACTAGTGATCGGCCTAAAAAGTGAATAGATGCCTCTACTACAGCTATAGAACTAATCCGAAAATGAGGGAGCATGGCCGAAGGTCAAAGCTCTCTCATGAGCAGCCTGGTCACCTAACTAGGACTATGCACCAGGCTGTACGAGAAAAGGTCTCTGATCTAAAGCTAGGAGTTGACGTCAGTCAAAGTAACTACCACTATATCGTAATGGATCAGTCTGAGCCAGGATGATCCGATAGCCTAAGAACTCAACTAAAAATAAGAAAGCAACCGGTTCGAGCCCCGTCAGTGAGACATGAGAGCTATTAATGTACAATACGAGTTCGGAGGTCAGCAACAGTCTAAATTGAAGCAACTACTGGAAAGCAGATGGAGAGGATCAGGGAACAGTTCTTGCCCAATCCCCTCTATGACGATGCGTCAGGGGTGGTCTCAATAGAATCATAGCCTTAGAAATAAACAGTCGCTACCCCTGGTAGGAGCGATAGCGAAGATCGATCGATAGGTCCTAAGCTCTTCGAATAGCTAACAGATAGAATACAGTCTTTTCTAGCCTAGCGTGCTATAAACCTGAGGAAGGAAGAAGTCTCAGGTATTTGATTACCGGACATACCACTGCCAAGAAAGAACAACAGAAACATCAATTTCATCTGCCCTTCTCCTCTATAGCTATCACTTGAGAGATCTTATTATTCATGAATGACGCCCCTTTGACGGAATAGATGAATGGATAGGAAGCTGGTACGGGTAATTTCCTTCGAAGCATTAGCCCTGTCTCTATCCTTGGGCGGAAAATAAGAGATTCCTCTTTTCATAGTATTATAAGTAACTTCCTTGTCCTATTCTTTGAGTATGCATGGGGCTGTAGGTTGCTTTCTTTGATCTTATCTGCTCACGAATGGTCTGCTTAAGCCAATAAGATCGAAAAGGCTATCTCCGGAAAAGGCTATGGTTCACTCGCGCGATCGCTGTATGTTACTACATAAAGTATAAAAAAATTCGGCTAAGCTACATACTTTTTTTTAGAGCATCATCCTTAATGTAAAAGTCTCTAAGTATGTTTAATACATCTTTTTCACACAATTCGGCAAGAAATCTAGGCATGAGTAAACCATTTTCAACTAATAAGTTCTCATGTTCTTGAATATATTTCAACCAATCACTGTTAATTTGAAATGCCTGACCTTGCAGCTTGTTCATTACCTGACACAGAGCCGTCGGATTCTCATCTTTTCCAAATGTGTGTAAAATTCATTCCAAAACCGTATTTGTACCATTTTATCTTCATCATTTATTGGCAATTCTTTGAACGTGTGACTGATCCAAAGTGTGGTAAGGTGCAGATCTTTGGTAAGGCATGGCATTCCATTTGTTTCGTTTTGCTGTGTCACCATTGGCTTTCCCTGCATATCGATTCTGATTCGATAATGGCAGTTGTCGTTACCCTGGACTTATCCGTATCATTTTGACTAAGCTCCTGCTATGAGAGGTCTGTGGAACACAATGCCATAGACATCAGCTGGAGAACGGCATTAAATTGAGCTGTTCCCTATAAAGTCCAGTCTCAATCCTTGGATTTCCCTGTTATCAGGTGCCACTACCATATTTTAATGTACTAACTCATCCCTCTAGCATACAAACTAGAGAACGACATGATAACACTCTAAAGGTGGAGGGTTTGGTGGGAGTACCCCTTGTGGAAAGACGGCGGATAGGGCCACGAAGCGCCCAACGAATTGAACTTGAGGATCACAACGCACTATATGCTTATCTGGTGGATGCGCGTCTTGGGCTCTTTTACCGAAAACTAGAAATCTCGTAAAAGAAGAAAGCTGTTAGCTTAGGGCAGAGCCACAAGGCTACCTGAGTTCACAGACGTCCTCTTGTTTATCCCCTTCATTACAATCATGAAAATGAGTTTTCCGTCTATCTGAGTAGAAGATCGAAAAGAATGCTTTGTGAGATGGACGAATCGTTTTTTTTGTCCAAGAGGGACCATTTCTTTGGTCAACAACCAAGTCTCAATATAGTTCTTCATTCACTACTCGTACAGGCTGTAGTTCAGTCTGTTTGGAGGGAATCATTTTTTCTCAATCAAGAATGCCTCAGCTGGATAAATTTACTTATTTTACACAATTCTTCTGGTTATGCCTTTTCTTCTTTACTTTCTATATTCTAATATGCAATGATAGAGATGGAGTACTTGGGATCAGCAGAATTCTAAAACTACGAAACCAACTGCTTTCACACCGGGGGAACAACATCCAAAGCAAGGACCCCAACTGTTTGGAAGATATCTTGCGAAAAGGTTTTAGCACCGGTGCATCCTATATGTACTCTAGTTTATTCGAAGTATCCCAATGGTGTAAGGCCGTCGACTTATTGGGAAAAAGGAAGAAAATCACTTTGATCTCTTGTTTCGGAGAAATAAGTGGCTCACGAGGAATGGAAAGAAACATCTTATATTTGATCTCGAAGTCTTCATATAGCACTTTTTCCAATCCTGGATGGGGGATCACTTGTAAAAATGACATAATGCTAATCCATGTTCTACACGGACAAGGAAGTTTTTTAATCTCAGAATGGAATGAAAAAGAAAGAGTATAATGCTGAATGGGACTTACCGCATAGTATAAAACAAAAATCATCATGATTAGTAAATCAAGGCGTACTTTTATTGGATTAGAAGGCGCTTCCAATACTTGCTTTAAATCAAAGAAAGAAGGTACTCCCACGTAGTTCGTCGGTCAAACCAACGATTTTCTTCTCAAAGTAATAGAGAGATCCTTTCTAGTTAGACTTCTATCAATGCAATGAAAGAACCTTCCCTTCCTATTTGTTTGTCTTGTCAGATAGAAAGAAAATGAGACCCCAAAGAGCCCTTCTTTACCACTTTAGGGGGTGGGGGTGAGGGGGCGGTTTACATACAACTGAGGCAAAGTGGTTTATGATTGAATCTCAAAGGCATTCTTATCATTTGGTAGATCCAAGTCCATGGCCTATTTCGGGTTCACTCGGAGCTTTGGCAACCACCGTAGGAGGTGTGATGTACATGCACTCATTTCAAGGGGGTGCAACACTTCTCAGCTTGGGCCTTATATTTATCCTATATACCATGTTTGTATGGTGGCGTGATGTTCTACGTGAATCCACGTTGGAAGGACATCATACCAAAGTCGTACAATTAGGACTTCGATATGGTTTTATTCTGTTCATCGTATCGGAGGTTATGTTCTTTTTTGCTTTTTTTTGGGCTTCTTCTCATTCTTCTTTAGCACCTACGGTAGAGATCGGAGGTATTTGGCCCCCAAAAGGGATTGGGGTTTTAGATCCTTGGGAAATCCCTTTTCTTAATACCCTTATTCTTCTTTCATCCGGAGCTGCCGTCACTTGGGCTCATCATGCTATACTCGCGGGAAAGGAAAAACGAGCAGTTTACGCTTTAGTAGCTACCGTTTTACTGGCTTTAGTATTCACTGGTTTTCAAGGAATGGAATATTATCAAGCACCCTTCACTATTTCGGATAGTATTTATGGTTCTACCTTTTTCTTAGCAACTGGCTTTCATGGTTTTCATGTGATTATAGGTACTCTTTTCTCGATCATATGTGGTATTCGCCAATATTTTGGTCATCTGACCAAGGAGCATCACGTTGGCTTTGAAGCAGCTGCATGGTACTGGCATTTTGTAGACGTGGTTTGGTTATTCTTATTTGTCTCTATCTATTGGTGGGGAGGTATATGAAGGAACGAATCAGTGGATTGAAGAATGAAAGCTCGAAGACAAAGAGAACCGGGCTTTTCCAAAGAATTACTGCAGCTTTCCCACTCCCTTTGATTATCATATACAAAAAAGTCTCTTCCACTTTCCTACCAAATCTCTCTGTATTCTGGCACATAAATGAAGGAATCGAAGAGATTATGGCAGATCATGTTCACCACGAAATGACCCGAAATTGGTGCTTGGTCTATTTGAGATTGTTTCTTTTAATCGTAATCAAAGATGTTTTCTTGTCTCTCCTTTCTTTTCCGAACAAAACGAAGAACCTAATGGATCGAACTCATCCTTGGCTGCTAGGACTTATATAGTCCAATATTTCGCTTTCAGGTGATCTACGACCACCCTTAATCCCCTGAAGTAAGGATTTTTTTTGAAGCTCAGGAGCAAGAGTAACTGTAGTTGCTACGGCCAGGAGAGCTAGTCTCGTAACTGCGGGCAGTTCGAGTTCTAGTTCTTTACAAGACAGATGGGAACTGTAGCTAACAAGTGTGCCCTGAGTGGAATCCTACTTATATGCTTTATACTATATTGGCAGGACGGGTGCCAAGTTATTAGTAGCTAGGCAGCTAAGCCAGTAGTAGTTCAGTTCAGGTCAGGGCATGAAGCTACAGGTTCTATTTGCGGTCGTGAGACAGAGGTCAGAGGCAACTTGTTATATAGATAGCCGTGCGTGTTAATAGATCTTCTTCTATACTAGTAGTAGCAGTAGTGGGTGAATCGGTTTCCCACGGAGCGGTAAGGTTAGTTTCCTTATTAGAATTAGAAGGAAGTTCTTGCTCTTTGTCCCAACATTCGGCCGAGGTAGGCTACTAACTTGCTCGTTCGAAGTAGTTAACGAACGGAAATAAGGCCATTCGATGTCTATAAGTGAAGATTGGATGGATGCCCGCTCCTCGGGTATGCTTTCAAAAGGGCCCTTTGGTGTTCGTGGTCTGTTGGTTTTTCTGTTCTCGTGGGGGAAGGCAGGAACGGTAGAACAATAAGTAAGGGGGTCTTTCTAGTTCCTAATCTTTTCGCCTCGCACCCTTGTTTCGAAAGTAAGTAAAGCAGGTAATATTTCTTTCTGATTTCACTCATCAATCACGCAGCTGACTCTTCTTCGATTTTCCCTGGGGGGAGAAAGTTCTTTTATCTACGAATACCTCCGAACTCCTAAATCAAGAGGCTAAACTATCACCTCTCTCCATGCTTAAATCCCTACTTCCCTTTTCTTTTATGGGGGATTCCCCCTTTCTCGAAGAAAGCTGAAGCCCTTTTTCTCAGCATCCTCCTTTTCTGGGTCCTGGTGAGCTTGGATGATTTCGAGTCTGCTGGCAATTCTCTTCTTAGGCTAGCTAGTAAGTAAGGTATACGTAGTTGGCAAGGCTTTCGGGCTTAGTAGTTTATGAGTCAGATGCTTCTTCTCTTTCTGATTGGATCTTGCCAGGAGTTAGTGTATTGATGCCGAGAATACGCTGGATAGAATAAGTTGTGTAAAAAAAGGTTGCATATAGTAGAGTGCCGGGATTGAGGACATGAGAATATAGTTTAGAACTCGAGATGGGATGAATACCCTTTGTACGAGTTAGATTCTCCGTTGCTCTTGGTCTTGGAGGTCTTACCGGCGCTATTGAATCTGGTCTGTCTGTAGTAACAAATTGCTTTCCTGCACCTCTTGCAAGAGGTGCCATCCTGACCTGGAGGAGGTAATGGGAAAGCTTCTGGTTCAACCGACCGAGGGGAAGCTGCTTGCTGACTTATACTTAATTGAAGGGGCAAGTATTAATCAATGTTGCGCCCTATATCCTAGTAAAGTTCGAACCGTTTCCAGAGCGAAGGATTTCGATCTTAGACTGAAAAATGAAGCGCATGAACTACCCCTATTGACCTAAAAAAGGTCAGGCGCAGTCAGTGCAGTCTGGATCTTTATGATTCAACTTCTCCTTGCGAGCTAGCCCGGTGCCCCATAAACCAGCTCTTCTCAGAACCCAGGAGAAAGACTAAAAGCTGTCTCTTGAGCTCGCTCCTTCTTAATTGATTGCTAAATATTAATCGAATTGCCATGCTCTAATCAAGGAGCGACCAATGAAAATAGAGTTACAAGTTCTCGGTCTCCATCAAGGGGGGGCTTGAAGGCTATTTCTCCGGAGGGAAGGGGCTGAGACAAGGGGATCCACTTCTCCTATCTGTTTGTTCTTACTATGGAAGTTTTTCCAGGATCCTTGCCAAAGCGGTGAGGGCACGGTTAGCCCCACTCACCCAGCGCTTGAAACAAGGTTCATAACTTTTTGCAGGTTTTGACCCTGCCTTCTTCCTTCGCCACTAATGCGGGTGGATCGACAAGATCAATGGCTACTGGACTATCGGGCTCTGCCTTCGCTGCTGGATTAACGCTAAGGGATGCTAGAACAGGCAAGGAATGCGGGTGGGAAGGTAAGGGAGTCTTCAACAACCTGGCTTTATCCGTTCGCTGAGCTCCTTGCTACCCGAGAATGAAAGAAGAATGGAATGAGGGATCGCTACCACTCAATCTCTTTCTCCCTACCTCCGCTGCTTTACCTTGCTTCCCTTGCTGCCTGATAGAATGGTATTGGACTAGTAACTGACAGAAAGCATTCCATCCCCCCTCTCTGTTTGTGATGTCCCTTTTCGTTTGTTCTCTCCCTAACCTGCACTGCCTTTCTTTCGTTTGTTGCCTAACTGAGAAAGGAAAGAAAGATCTCGCGGAAGAGCATACTCGATCGCTCCTCGCTCATCTCTTTCGGGTGGGGCGTGGGGTAGGTAAATTCTGTGATGGCCTTTGGCCCTCTGCCAACGAGTTTCATTTTTCCAAAGATTGAATTGTTACCGGCATAACCGGAAAGGAGCGAGAAATGTTATCCCCGGGCACGAAGGCCATAAGAAGAGTTGGGAGCAGGGAAAGATCCCACCCCGCAACAATTCAATATCCCTCTAGTTCAGTGACCGAGAGTAGAAAGAATAAGAAAGTCTAGAACCATTAGCCTTGCCCCTTGTTGAATCAGGTGAATCCGCTTTGGTGCTATCATCTTAATATAAGTTATAAGTCTCGCGTTAAAGGACTGATCTCTCTCTCTAACTATTAATTTCATAAGAGAAGAAAGATCGGATTGTAGGGTAGATTATCGGTAAGTTTCATGATTGTTTACTTATATTTTTTCACTTTGTTTGTCGAGATTTTTGTGGTCTTCCGTCTAAGAAGCAAGGGATTGAGGTTTGGTTTTCTTGCTTCGTACAAGATCGAAAAGAATACCTGTGGCATTCCCCAAGTCAGAAAAAAGAACGAGGCGTCTCGGACGTCGATTGTGGAAACTCCATTAAAATTATCTAAGTATAGTTACAGTCAACACAGTAGATGTAATGTGAACAGCGCTTTGCCCTTTATCTATATCTATTAGGCTGCAACTGCGCTGAATGAGAAAGCCTTATTCCCATGCCTTTCTTGGTTAGACCAACCGAACCGGCGATTTCACCTGAATTGGTGAGAAGAAGTCTCTCTTTTGAGAGAGCAGTCAAAGAATGAAGGAAAGCAAATGATTGTTCCAATGAGAAATCTGGTTCGATGGCTGTTCTCCACTAACCACAAGGATATAGGGACTCTATATTTCATCTTCGGTGCCATTGCTGGAGTGATGGGCACATGCTTTTCAGTACTGATTCGTATGGAATTAGCACGACCCGGCGATCAAATTCTTGGTGGAAATCATCAACTTTATAATGTTTTAATAACGGCTCACGCTTTTTTAATGATCTTTTTTATGGTTATGCCGGCGATGATAGGTGGATTTGGTAATTGGTTTGTTCCGATTCTGATAGGTGCACCTGACATGGCATTTCCACGATTAAATAATATTTCATTCTGGTTGTTGCCACCAAGTCTCTTGCTCCTATTAAGCTCAGCCTTAGTAGAAGTGGGTAGCGGCACTGGGTGGACGGTCTATCCGCCCTTAAGTGGTATTACCAGCCATTCTGGAGGAGCAGTTGATTTAGCAATTTTTAGTCTTCATTTATCTGGTGTTTCATCCATTTTAGGTTCTATCAATTTTATAACAACTATCTTCAACATGCGTGGACCTGGAATGACTATGCATAGATTACCCTTATTTGTGTGGTCCGTTCTAGTGACAGCATTCCTACTTTTATTATCACTTCCGGTACTGGCAGGGGCAATTACCATGTTATTAACCGATCGAAACTTTAATACAACCTTTTTTGAAGGAAATAAATTTGTTGTATTAAAGCAATGGTTTCCACGTTTATTAGAAGTGGACAATAGAGTGGTTGTACCAGCCAAAACTCATATACGCCTGCTGGTAACATCTGCTGATGTACTTCATAGTTGGGCTCTACCTTCCTCAGGTGTAAAATGTGATGCTGTACTTGGTCTTTTAAATAAGACCTGCTTAGGCGGCGCACTCCTGATGGACGGAAGAGAATTACCACCTTCGTCTTCGGGGGGGGGGCAGGGTGGTTCAATTTACGGTGGACCTTCGGGAAACGCGAGCCCAGCGGTGCCCCCGGAGTTTCTTGCTGCCTTTAGGCAGAATTTGCTGTGCCACGAGCAGCTCCAAGACCTTATCTTGGACATATACAAAAACGATACGATTAGGCGGCCCCCGGGGTTTAACCAATGCGGCGCCATTGTCACAATCCTTGAACGGCGCTATGGGGCCGAACAGCTTGGGGGAATCCTCGCTAGTTTGCGCCAGGATCGCCTACAGAGTCCATATTTTGAGGCGGTACAAGATAGCTTTCGCGAGCTCCTAGAATCTAGGGGCACCGAAAAGGAGCTTAAACTCCAAGCGGCTGGAAAACCGAATAATAGCAACTTTTTTTGACGCTAAAAATCCGGTACATTCCGTTTCGTTTCCCATCCCAGTCTTTCGCGACACTTCAGGTTTACTTCTTTTGTTAGGTCTCGACTTCTTCGCTATGATCTTCCTAGTAGTTTATATAGGAGCTATAGCCGTTTCATTCCTATTCGTTGTTATGATTTTTTTTTTATACCTGCTAAGGACAGAAGGAGATAGATTATGGAGACGGCCCTGTTTTCGCAATGGAACAGGGGGAAGAAAGTGGGTGGTGGGCTCTTCCAAACATGCAAGAAAGTAGCTTATAATTAATGGTTGTTCACTTCGGATGTGGTGGATGAACCCTGATCGATGCGGTTCAGGCCGTTTGATTGAACTACGCTAGCTGATACTTTCTCTTGTGATAATAATTTGGAAACAATTATTTACCTCAACCCCCATTCAAGGGGGGACCATTACTTGAGTTTAGTTTGAGCAAAGCGTCTTTGAACAATCATTTCATTGGAACAGTATAGTACATTAAACAATAAGGGCGCCCATGCTTTACTTCTTTTTGTTCGTTTGAAAGGCCTAATATCCTACTCTCCCGCGTTGTGTATAGTAGTCTATAGCTAGCGGCAGCGCCACCTCTTCATTAGAGAAGTACCATCCAATCAAAGGCAAGAGTCCCTAGTCAGCGGTAGTACCATCCTTTTTCGCATTTAACTTCTCCTTGCCCTCTTATACCCCCTTCTTCCTTCGCTCTAATCGGCCCGTGGTAATTGCATCTGGTGTATGGTAAACATGTCTCTGTCATAGAGATCTTAGAGCACGTATTTGCTTTAGGCTGTGATTCCACTTGGTTATGGCTTAATTAAATAACTCAGTAGTTCCATGAACGAAATGAGCCATTTTGACCATGACACAATCAGGGACAGTACATGGTATGATACCTAAAAGTGATCCGATTCTAGAAGCTCGCTTGGAAGCATCTTTGGTTGATAATAGCTCCTCTTTCATAATGGTAACTCGCGGCTAGAGAAAGATTGTGGATAACCAAGATCTGAGCGACTCCTAAGATAACCAATAATTTACGAGCAAGAAAGCGATAGAAGTACAGCCTTGGCGAAACTCCTCACTCTTCATCAATCCCAAGGAAATACCGAAGGGGAAAAAAAGACCAAGTATGACTCTGCTGAAGAGCATCTATCTCAGTAATCATGGCAGCCTACCGAGAAGGGTGCTGCAGTGCCTCAGAGACTTTCCGGGGAATGCGAATAGAGTCAGTAGCCGCAAGGTAGGATAGGGAGGAGATATACCACTGTAGGAGACATACTGAGCAATAGAATGGTGTGTTACACAAGAACGCTTGCCTTTGCGAAGTGCAACAGGAAGATCAGAATCATCAACAGAAGTAGAAACAGGCGGAAGCAACAAGCAACGGGCGAGTGCTAGCTCTTCTCGCTTCGCGCTTACGCGCTTCACTCGTTCTAGTCGCGCTCTGGAGTTGCTCTTTGCTTTACTAAAGAGTAGTTACAGGTTAGGTTATACGATTCATTAGCTCTCGCCAAAGACCCCGGTGCCTGCTATTCCTTCCTTACAGAAGCGTGAAAAGAATTTCATTGCCTTCAGGGCCTGTTCACCATTCCAAGCAAGCCCGATCCGCTCATTCACAATTGGTAGACGTTCCATCTGACGGGAGCTGTGTATTATAAGATTGAACCATTTGGTACGTAAGAGCTCTATTCTCCGTGACATTGGCAAGGGCATTCCGTCTTCCTCTTGCTCTCAGTTCTGGGGGCTTGAACTTGGCTCAGTCCAGTACACATCATGGTACCGATAGCTTCGAAAGAGTCCGTCAATTCTACTTTTTCATCATTCGGGGTCCCCGGCTGGGCTGGTTCGATGGCTGCATTGGGGTGAAGATGGAGTTCCCATCTGCCCAAGTGGAGTCAAGGCCAAGAAGGAAGATCTGTCGAGGCTGACGCCCGGGCTGCTGTATAGGGTCTAGGGCTGTAGTCCGGTGGGGGCGGAGTAAAAAAGGAATGGAATTGACTTGCTGGTATTTACTTTCCGCACCTTTCTTTCTGGTCCAGTGATGCGTCCAA
>WOAB01000383.1:0-7500 GCA_027886185.1 Rheum nobile | reverse complement strand
CCCGGTTGATACCTCTTTTCTTTGGCTTAGCCTAGATAAATCCTCAAAAGGGAATGGAAGAGAATCTCGATAACCTTGATCTGATCTCAGGCTGCTGGGGATGGGGAAAATTTAATTACCGAGTAGCGAGTTGTATAAGCTGTGATTGAATCAATAACCGGTCCTGGAGGAAAGCTGATATAAGGGCTTCACTCCTAAAGAGTTTGAGGATTTCCATTCCTACGTTACATCCACCTAAAGGAAGGAAAGTGATTGAAGAAAGCCCACTTGCCCGCTCTTCCTTCTCCATTCCACCCACTTGAATAGAAGTGGAACGGCCTTTCTTTCCTTGTAAGGCGGCGACAGCCCCTACCCCTTAATTCAAGAAATCTACAATGAAATAAAGTATAGACCTTTTAGAAAACTACTAGGTTAGGCAACTCCAAATCTTAATTGAATGCAACAGAAAAAAGGAGGCTATCAAGGACGCCTTATTCAAACAAAGACCAGACACCGAATTCACCCAGGGGAAACCTTAGGAGACTTCTCTTTGGAAACGGGGAAGAAGACGATAACCATTCCTTATTAGCTAAATGAATTCGAGTCATTCTTTTTTGCTAATGAAGAACGACTTTTCACCTTACACCTGCAGGACATAGACCCAGTGCCAGACCGCTGATTCGGGCGGGAGAATATGGAGGTACAACTAAAGCCTTTCTTTTTTTTTCTACTCTACTCTCTATGGAGGGCTCCTTATGACTATGACTAGGTATGCCCCAGAAAGAGGGAAAGCAACTACAATAGGGGGATAGAGAGTTGGCTATCTCATTGAATTGACTCAGTAAAGTGCTCTTCTCTAAGAAGAAAAGAAAGAATACATTCACTTTCATTACGGGGAGGGGGTCTAGAGTCAGAAAAGAGTAACGGATTCAGGCTTTGGTATACGATCGGTATCGGATCCTTGAATCCAGACCCATGCTTCCTTCGTTAACTATGACATTCACATCAGGAAATGGGATCGAAAGAGTCGGGGTGCGGGCTTACTCGAATCGGGCGCACTTCTTTTTTTTAGAATTAGAAAAAGCACTCAACAAGGAAAAGAATGAGGTCAAATCTGAGGTGTACCAAACCCACTTTATAGCAATGTGGGGTGTGAGCTTGAATATGCGTTGGGAGCTTCGATCTTAGGACTAACTTAATCCTTCCTCCTTCTTCTCTTGGGAAACCCAAATGACTCTTTCTTTTGAGTATCGAGTTTCAGTATCGATGGGAAGAACAAGCAGAAAGACTTCCGTTTCCACTAATTCCACTAATGAGAATGATGAATAAGGACATGAAGTCCTTACTCGAAATGGCATTCTGAATTTCCATTGAAAATGTGCCGCAGAGCAGCGGGATGATTCATATGGAGTTTGAGTAGGATTTGCACATTCCCCTTTTGATGAGGTACTTTCAAGTGATTGAGTCAGGACTTTCAAAGTTGTGTCAGAAGATTGAAGAGGTGAAAACGAAAGTGACTTAGCTTGAGCGCCAACAAAGTGGGAATTTCAGCTATAAATGGTATGGTAATCCACCATGGGGAATTGATTTGAACCAATCAATCTTCTCCACTTCTTGTCATCACTTTTGCACTTGCCAACCGGGTAGAAAAAGCTAATAGGATGGCAACCTTTGTTTGGGTAATTCTATATAATTAATTGACTCCTTCCTTGAAGAATTCTATATTATACCATTATAAGGTCTAAGGCCAAGTTTATGACTAAGAAAGGGCTTCTCTCGAGCTCCGGCAGGGCCAGGTCTGGAAGTCCTCGTCGAGTTGTTCACTCAAACAGAGCAAGAGCAAGCCGGGCCGGTGAAGCAGGCATCTCGGAAGAAGCAGTTGGGAAAGAAGATCCGGTCCAGTCCAGCGGCATTTCTTGAGTTGATGAATTGATTTTGGATGGAAAAAAGATTATTACAATATGTTCTTCCCTTAGTCTTATCCCATTTTTCTCTCCATTCTCGGATGTGGCCAAGGGAACAAGCAACGGCGCAACGCGCGAAAGCCCTTTCGCGTTAGCTTGGAGTTTTCTTGCTTGCCCTACTTTCCATTTTGAAGCCAAGCCAGCGCTGGGACAAAGACAAAGGGGCAAGGATCTGGTGGAAATGCCAAAAAAAAAAGAAAGAAGGTTAGCCCGAGAAAGCACCTCGGTTTAGGTTCTTTTTCATTGGCATGTGATAGGGGTGGTCTACCGGTGAGAGCCAGAAGGGAAAGACATACACGGCATCAATCCAATCTCAAGAACTCTGATTCAACCATTTCTGTGTCGCTGACTGGAAAGCAAAACAATTTCATTTAAAATGAAAGCTATTGCTTGCTGTCGGTCTTCTAGTCTGATTATGGCATGTGTCACGCTCATCTATTATATATTCAAAGCAGGAGCCCATCCTTAGCAACGTGCCCCGGTTGTCATGTTTGTGTTTGTGTGTCTGAATGTCTGAGTGCGACTTTTTGAGCCTACCTTTGAGCGCCTGAATCAATTCAACAAAAAGCTGATCTACGACCCCCCTCTTCGAGCAAGCTCTTAGCTTTCATCGTGAGTGAGAGAGGAATTGAAGCTGATCCAGCTAAGGTGAAAGCCGTTGTGAATCTATGTCGTCACCTCGTAACCTCAAAGAGTTGCGTAGTCTGCCGGGCCGGCTCCAGCCTTTGATCTCAAAAGCTAGAACTCGATGTCAATCCTTTTCCCGTCAAGACGCGAACTTTGTTTGGAGGCCAAAGCACAAAGAAAAAGGTTTTTATTCCTCAAACTTTTATGTCTGCTCCCGTCTTGTCGCCTCCTATTACTGGCGGGCCACTCCTGCTTTCGTGTTTACCACCGACGCCATTTCCGTATTTTGAGACGTTATGGCAAAAGACGATGACTCTTGGAAGGAAAGAAAAGGCCATTGACTACCTCAGACCTTGCTCGCAAAGACTATCCACCTTCAGCATTTGGTACTGAGGAGAGCCAGCCATTAAGCACACACCCAAGCTAAGCAAGAGATGGAAAAAGCACACTTTGATTTACCAAACTGGGATAAAAAAGATCAGAAGGGAGCGAGAAAGCACCTAGTGAGCTCAGATTTTGACTGGGAAACTCTATTTGGTTAAACCAGAGAAAAGAGCAGGTAGCGCATGATCTGAATGATCAAGCAATGAAATCCTCCTTTGTCGACCTGAAGCTGAAGTGAAGGAAGGAATGGAGCTGGAAATCATCCTGGCTTTTGTGAATCAGTTGATCTACTCCCGCTAACGCTCGCACTGAAATTCTCCCAGCCTTACTTGATCCCATCTTTGTTAGAAGAGACTCTGCTCAGGTTTGGAACCAACCCCTTTTTTTCGAAGCTGGCTTCACCTTACTAGATAGAGGTTAGCGGCATATCGTACTATATCTGTAACCTATAGCATCATTAATAGAGCTAGCGGCAAATTCTTTAGCACTCGTGCTTTCATTATGGATTAACTAGCACGAGTAGCGGCTTCAGTAGCTTATCCGGCTCCTGTAGTGGAGGAGGCAAAGCACTAGTAGTAGCATCAGTACCGGTATAACCTTTTTTTTTACAATCAAGAAAGGACTGGTACTGAACTAGTAGATAAGGTTGAGTCAGTTGTTGATCCAGAAGGGGTAGAAGTGATAGTAGTATACCTTCCATATCAAGAGCTAGAGACAAGTGATGGCTTTCCCTGTACAATAGACCCAGTAGATAGAGTTGATTATGCTCGCGCTCATGATAGGGATTCCGTTTATGGCGTGAGGCTCAGTTCCTTATCTAGAAGCATACCTTGATATATACTCATAGTGGCTTCCATACCTATCTATCTCCCGTAGAGCTAACAGCATATCAACCTATGACTAGTAGACCCATACCAAGATCCAGCAGTATACTTTAGCATTTACAGATCTCTTTCGTTATATTATACTATTATCCGGGTTACTCACCGTACAGATCAGATTTTATGCCATTTCATTTATGTTAAAGATCCATACCCGGCAGGGAAAGGAACAGGGGGCAGTTGACTTAGTGAACTGAGTTTAAGTGGATTCAGTAGATTATGCAGATTAAGCCATTATTAAGCCGTCTAAGTCAAGCCCATCTAAGCCAGCCTTAGCCAGTGATCCATACACAGTAGAGGAATACCTTCTATACCCGGTTGACCCAGGTCGCATCTGCAGTAGCTCCAGATCGAGACCCATACCCCTCCCCTCTCGCGAATCGCTTTGCAGCTTTCTGAGCCGTATTTCTTGCTTTCTCGAGGAGCTTGGACACAGGTAGCAGGAGGAATCGGGAGGTAAACCGTTTAACTGTAGAAGTGCCCAATAAGTAGTTGATTGCTTCAGGGAAATGGTGTGCTGAGACCAGTTCACACAATGTCTTCTGCAGTCATTGAAGCAGATTGTCGATTACCAGACCGACGATTTTCATTTAACATGGTTTACGATCCTGCGAAGGCCGGACCAACCTCCGGCCTAAAAATGATCTACAAGGGGGCCGTCTAGGATCTATAATCCCTATCAGTAAGCGTGCCGTTGTAATCGGCCAAGAGGCTACTCAAATACTTCGCTGATCTCTATTACATCGAGCGTCAAGCCTAAGGTCGGCCCAACCTAATTGGTTTTTTCTAGGCGGATGGAAGCAAGGAAAAGGGCTGGCTAGCTCGTGGCAATCAACGAGAATAAATGCCTTCGCGTAGTAAGCTAGCTTGTTTGTAAGCTAAGCAAGCTTAGTTCTCGGGCACTATGGGGGCGGTAGGACGTGGATCGATCATGACGAGAATGGACTTCTCCGTAATGTAATAGAAGAGTCACAGTCAAGTTCCCCGGGCTTTCTCTTTATTCTGACTAGTCAGAATCATAGATATGAATTCAAGCGGGTAAGGGCTTGACCTTGTGTTCTCTCCTAATCGGGTCGGAGGCGGAGACTGGCAAAGTTCATCATTCAGTGGTAGAGTGTTCATAGAAAAGAAGGCGTCGCCCAACGAGTGGCAGATTTGGATGGAGTCTCGCTTGGATGCTTAGGCAGTTCAGTTGAACTGGATAGAATCTCGCTCATGGAGGAAGAGTACGCGCGCTAGCGCGCTACGGCTTACGCAGTTTTTCGGATCAGATAGCCCTTCGGGCAACCAACAAAACCCGGCACATCCAATTCCGATCAACAACTTGGAGGTATGGCTGAGTGGCTTAAGGCATTGGTTTGCTAAATCGACATACAAGAAGATTGTATCATGGGTTCGAATCCCATTTCCTCCGGCACGGAAGTGGAACGAGCGGGCGAAATTACATGAGAGAAAGAACCTCTTGGTGGAGTCCAGTCCCCGGAGGACAGAATAGCACTACTTAGTGAAAGTCTCGCAGAGAGCCCGTTGTTTTTGTTTGACCGGCCTATCTTCTTTCTATAAGCAAGCTCCCTCCGGCCGTCCCTGGACGGCTCTCGGTTCTTGAGCATGTTGGGAGATTAGGTGGCAGTTGAAAGAGCTGCTCGAATGACGAACAAGCGAAAAACTTTCTAAAAGAAAAGGGCTTTTCCCTTTATTCTGACTTATAAGAATAAAGCTAGGGCGCTATTCGATGAAGAATAAAGACTTTAGGAAAGTGGTTCAGGTAGCTCAGCTGGTTAGAGCAAAGGACTGAAAATCCTTGTGTCAGTGGTTCGAATCCACTTCTAAGCAGGCGAAGGGTCCAAACCGTAGCCGGGAGCGAGCCGGGTTTGGAAATTCAAGCAAGTCAAAGAGGAAGCCAAAAAATGTGAGCGCTCCTGCACTATACGGCTTTTTGGCGCCGCCCTATCTTGCTGGAGGCAGATTTTCTAAAAAAAGCGGTTCCCCTCAAGAGGGGCCTTGTGAAAAAGGATGAGCGAGTTCGGTTCGAGTCTTCATCGATCGGGTAGATCTATATGCTTCGGAGGGTGAGACGAGGTGTAGCGCAGTCTGGTCAGCGCATCTGTTTTGGGTACAGAGGGCCATAGGTTCGAATCCTGTCACCTTGATGTAAGGCTTCAGTCAGCAAATACTTAAGAACATCCATCGACCGTTACCACTTCCTCTGACTCCGTGACTCGTATATTGACTTTAGCAAAACACTAACTGCGCAAGACCTATAGCTAAAGATCATATAGCACCACAGTATATATACGAACCTATACGGAACACTTCTATCTGTCTCAGTGCTTTTCTCACTTCGATCGCCTCGTTGATAGAACACAAAAAAATAGGATATTGAGCTTGAGCATTCCAATAATGAATGGGGCTAGTGGACAATTTCAAAATAGAAGAAATGCTTAAGGTGAGAGGGCAGCTAGTTTGTGAGTGGGGCCTGACGGTTTCCGAACTTCTTCTTAAATAAGAAAGAAGGTAGTTGGTGGAGAGGAAATATCGATGGCAATCTCGGAAGGTACTGAAAAGAGTTCAACACTATGCTCATTGCTCTTCTTCCAAAGTCCCTTGAAGCCAATCGGTTGAAAGATTTCAGGCCGCTCCTCAAAGCCTGTGTAACACTGTCTACAAGCTTATCTCAAAAATCCTAGCAAAGCGCCTATCCTCCCAGAGCTGGCCTAATCAGGAAGCTATAGTGAAAAGCAGGCACATCGGCGAAGGTCTTATCATCGCCCATGAGAACGATCCATTCTATGGACCGCAGATCATCCAAGAAAGCGGTTGCCTGAAGCTTGACATGATGAAGGTTTCATTTTAAGCCATTCCCGAAAGAGGGAATGGCCCTTCCTCTTACCTTCTGTTGAGACTGAGATAGAGGACTGGGCTTTCTCCCTCTTCTACCGAGAGGCCGCGGGAGTCAACTCAAATAGCTTCGAGCCTCATCCCCTGGTAAAGGCGATCTACGCTCTCCCCTCCGCCTAAGGCTGGCACCTCTTTTTTGAGGGTCGTCTAACAAGGCATGGGACCCATAGCATAGATTCATTGTCTGCTGTGCTTCTGCTGCACAGACCTGCACCTGCATGCGCGCTCCCCAGAAAGGAGGCACACATCGTAACAATTCACTGCCTTTGGCTCTACTGTAACTGATTCCTCGGGCAACGAGACAGTGGATTGATTCATATACCTATGGTCCCGGCCTGGGGAGGGTGCAAGGTCTCTTATCTACTCCAACTCTTCGCTTTCTTATCTACTTCAATATTTCGCTTTCAGGTGATCGTAGACCATAGGGGGGGGAAGAAAAAAAATGCATTCATGTGCTTCTCACCAGTTGTAACATTGACTTCTTTTTCCCATTGAACCTAGGAGAATCTCACCCGGTGGGTTGCCCTAAAGTACAACACAACTCACTATGGGCTTTTCCCATCCCTCTCGATGTTCCGGACACTAAGTCCTTGCCAAGGCCTTTTGACACGGGATCAGCCAGATCTCATCTGGACTCCACATACTGACTGGAAATATTCCATCAGTCAAGATCCCTCTCACATACATCAGACACAGGACGTCTGGATTACCTATTGTAAGACTAGCTTACTATCTCAGCATGGCAGCCTTCTAGTTTGTCACAATTG
>WOAB01000382.1:0-26980 GCA_027886185.1 Rheum nobile | reverse complement strand
CCCCTGTCATGTGACTTGAGCATGCACTATCTATATACAAGAAATTGTTCCTCACTTCATCCTGAATATAAGAGTTTAGTTTCTACGAACCCATTCAAGCTTAGGCTTACGGGGTTTAGGAGTAGCATATCGGATCTTAACGTGACTCTTATTATGATTTGATCGAGCAATGAGTGATTTTCCCTCATCATACTTTTTGAGGTAAAACTCTTGTTTGTAATGTTATGCTTTACCGTAGTACCAAGAAACTTTGTGACACTTTAAGTTCATGTACTTGATCTTACCTGGCGTTATTGACAATCCGTGATTGAAAATCAATCTATGTTGGTCAGGCATTTTGTACTTGTTTCAACCATATGAAATGAGTTTTATGTCCATAGTACCAGGGTTTGTTCCCTTCAGTTGAATTGTTACTTCCAGCTTTAGGAGTGTTGTGATGAATCTCTTTGGAGGAACTAGGACAACATTCTTGGACTGGTTGTTTTCCTTCAGCCTTTGAGTGGTCTCCCTTAGTATTCTTAATAGAATCCTCACCCATATAACCGAGACTAGTACAAGGAACACAATTTTTATAGAATTTCCTTCTCTTTTTCAACCTTAGATGCAATAAACTCATCTATCCAAGCCTTCTTTTTTCTGCTCCTCAATAGCCCTTGACTCTTCTAGATCACTAGACAACTTAGAATTACTTAGTTTCATCATGAGATTAACACATTCTAAAGAAGTAACAGAGTTTTCTAGTGAGTTAATCTTTTCATTCAACTTATGGCATTTCTCACATCCCCTTGAAGAAAAGGATGATACGTTCTCAAAATTGGTGACCTTTTCAGCCCAAATCTTGCTGTCACCTATTAGGTCGGAGATCGTGTCATTCTTTTCTTCAAGTTGCTCATTAAGTTCACTATTACTTCATTGAGTTTTTTAATCAGAAAAATCAATCGATCTTTTGACTTGTTTTTCAATTTAGCAAAGATTTCATAATCATTTACCTTAGCATCTGTTGAACCACCATCATCCATGAGACAAAAGTTTTTGGAGGAGAATATATGCTCCTCGGAGTCTGACAAATTGACATCATCCATGAGACAAAAGTCCTTAGAACGAGAATCACCTTCATCATTTGAATCAGGTTCACCCCATGTGGCTATCATGGACTGTTTTTCCTCAGGAGTTGGAGGCACACCCACTTTCTTTTTGAATAAGTTCTTAGCAAAGTACCCTTTGTTTTGACTGTGATAGCAAACGATGTCCTTCATGTCTTTGTTTCCTTCCGATGAACGATTGGATCCTTTGCTTCGAGACGAAATTATTTTCATGGCCCTTGTAATGAGAGCAACATCTTCATCACCATCTTCTTCCTCATCGTCTTCATGAGACAAATCAAAAGCCTTCTCGACTTTAAGAGCAATACGGTGAGCTTTCTCAGTTCCTCTTCTTTCCATCTTGCGTTGATGAACTCCAGCATTACTTTGGAGACGAGCCACAAGCTCTTTCATAGTAAGTGTCTTGGATCACTCTGAGCATGGAGTACAAGAGTACTTGTATCCCATTTTGAGTTCAATCTTTGCATGAAGTGATGCGTTAGCTTCCAATCAGGAAGCCTTTCTCCAAGGAACTCAAGTTGACCTACCAATCCATGGAAACGAGAATAAAACCTTGAACGGACTCAGTCTTTTCTTGGGAAAGAGTTTCATAGTCCTTCAACAGAGTAAGAACTATGTTCCTCTTGACGTCTTCATTTCCTTCATTAAGACGCTTTAGAGTATCCCAATTTTCTTTAGCACTTTTCTAGCAGATTATCTTCTTCAAATCAGCAAGAAGAAGTGCCATATGCAAGATTTTATTGGCCCCACTGTTCTTCTTAAGTTTCTTGTAGTTAACATCTTCATAATATGCCCTCTCCTTGGCCTTAGAGGGATCCTTTGTGTCAGGGATTGGTTCAGGGTCTTTCTCGATGATCTTTCAAATTTGACCATCGAGGGAACAACCATGAGATTCCATCTATTCCACCCACCAATAATATTCTTCAGGCTTCAAAACAGGTGGCTTCCAAAACGATTCATTAATTGTCGTGCTTAAAGACATCTTTCCTGCAAACTTAATGAACACAATCTAGAGACCAATCTCGGATACCAACTATTGGATCGTTAGTGAGACGTCTGAGAGAACATATGTTTTTTTTCCCACAGAATATGCAGCGGATAAAACACAAGGAAGATGAACTTTAGAACACAATACTTAGAGTGGAAAACTCCAAATAGCCAACTAGCTATGTAGAGAAAAACCATTACCTTCTATTTTTCACTAGAGAGGATTGAGAAGAGGTCTACTTATCTTATTGATTTCTTGTTCTTTAAAAGTGTAGCTCGGCCTCAACCCTAGACTTCCCACCTAGTCTTGAATCACTCATACCACTTCAACTCATGAACATAACAAGCAAAGACTCGAAGGCTTCTTCTCTTAGTTGCACCGGTGCTTTCGGTTTAACTTCGTTCACTCACAAATGGAATTCTCATCCACTTATGTATAGTTTCCAAAACAAACCTAGCCACAAAATGATATATTTTCTTGCTTTCCCAGCAAGCAAAGATATCCTACCTAATCCTATCTTAACCGAACATTACATAGAATATATTATATCCTAAAATATAACCTAAGGATAAGAAGAATCGTTTCTCTGTCCTTCCTTCTTCAAAACCACCAAGGATGACAATCTTTATCCTTTCTTAGCCTTCTGATCGTGACCTTATGACTTCTTGACAAGATCTTATCCAAATAAGAAGTTTCCTTTTTTATTAAAGCTTCCGTCGATATATCAACGTCCTTGTTCCCTTCGAGGTAACATTTCGTATGGAAGGCCTTGTGTTTCCTCTTAGATCTTAAGATGCTATTGTTCCCCGTGACATACTTTTATGTTCTTGAAACACTTATGGACATATTAGCTCGATGTGTGTTACTATGAAAACACAAGAAATTCAACTAGTACCGAGATTAAATGCAAGTTAAACATTTCTTTCTTTCTTTTTGAGCGTCCAAGCTAAATATTTCTAAGAGAAAGAGGACTTCATTAATTGGTATACGGCACGCACGGACATGACTTGAGTAAGCGCATCATCTTGACAAAATGGACTTCAATATGACAAATAAATTAAACGATGTCAAAGTGAATAAACTAGTTTTCTTTAAGGAATTCCATAACCCAATAATTGCAAGCAAAGCAAACAAATTTGATGGTAGTAAATCCAGCTGCATTAGCCAAGCTTATGAACTCTTTCTTTGTTATCTCCCTTCCACTAGGTAGATTAGTCATCATCATAACATCCAAGCAAAACACGACTTTCGCAGTTGTTGTAGTTTCGGGTTCGTCTGCAAGAACATGATCAAGAACAATCACCTTCCCCTTGTCCAGCAAGGCATTGTAGTAGTTTTTCAGCAACTTCACGCAATGTTCATTACTCCAATCATGAAGAATCCACTAAGAAAAAGAAATAAACGTTTAAGCGTTGTGACTTGTGATCGATCAACATCTTCAATCAATGTAATTAATCACTTCAAGTATTTGGTCATATATGTACCTTTAAGAAAATCACTTCCGCAGGACTAGGGACACTAACAAACATATCACCACTGATATGATCAATGCCTGTTTGAAATTTACACCATTTAAGGATGATTAATGGTAAATTATATAAACAAATGCATGCCAAATGGGATTGAAACTTGAAGTTATATACTCCATCCGTTCAGTGGCGGACCTAGGAATTATTGAAAGAGGGGGTGAGATTACTTAACATAACTCACAATATGTATCGCTTAATATATTAGTAATTACAAAAATCACGACAAAAGAGTTCAATACAAGAAATTGAAAATAATTAAGTCATGACACCACTCTCGACTCTTCAAACGGCAAAGGGGGTAAATCCATCTTGCGAGTTCTCATATTCTGGAAATGCTGAATGATAACTTCATTGTCAATGCTTTTGAAAACATCTCTCTCCACATAACACACAAGAGAATGAGTGAGAAAATCGTCATCCATCTTGTTACGCAAATCGGTCTTGATGATATTCATTGCAGAGAATACCCTTTCCACAGTAGCAGTCGCAACATGTAACACTAAAACCAACTCAATAAGAAGATATACCAAGTGAAACACGTTGTGAATTCCTACCTCAACCATCTTCTTAGAAAGAGCTCCAATATTTTGCAACTTAGAGAAACTCTCATTTTCTCTCATAGCAAAAATCCACACCATCAATTGGTTCTTAAGCTCCATCTTATCACACTCTGAAAAGTCTTGTGGATATAATTCTGCAAGTCGAAGTAGCTTTGACTCATTGAAATTGGAGAACAAATTCTTCGGATCAAGACATGCTATACATGTGAGCAATTCTGTGTTTGACTCATTGAATCGGTTGCCCATCTCTTGACTAACTTGGTCAATAACCTAGAAATGTAGCATAATTTTAACTCAACTAATAAACAAATTAGTAAAATAGTGAAGAAGGAAATAATAAAATACCTGACAAAATATCTCAACTCGGAAGTGGTAGTAATATGTAATAGGATGTCCAACACGTCTACAACGAATGAGACCTGGAACATTATCTTCCATGTTGGGAATGATGATATCATTCTTAGCACAAAAATTGTCGACATCTTGTAAAAGCGCATCCCATCCATTCTCTCTAACATCTTGCACTTTCTTCTTAGTGCTTTGAAGAAAACTCACGGCCTCCAAAATATTTATTTTATTTGTTGCAAGAATTGTGACAAAATATTTGTTATCCCCAATACTAGCATCATCAAGTGAGCAACAAAAACAAATTCATAATTCTCCATTTTTCCCATCATGCCGCTGGCAATGCCTCGAGTATTCACATCGTACCCATCATCAAATATATTTCCAAGCACTTGAATGGTTGGAGACCATGAAGAGAGAAGACGAACAATAGTTGTATAGTGTGAACCCCAACGTGTAGCTCCCGGCCGAGCTAGGCTACTTTCTTGATTCAAACCTCTCCCGGTAGAAATCTCACCATTTTGTAACCTTTCCACCATGTTTTCATGTTGCTTTTGCCGAAACTCATCTTTTCTTTTGCAAGAAGCTCCAACCATGTTCGTAATCGTGGACATGTACTCAAAGAAATTACTCACAAATTGATTAGTGTGTGAAACCGCCACAACAACTAATTAGAGTTGATTAGAAAAACAATGAATGTACCTTGCACTTGGATTTTCTTTCAATATAAGAGTCTTCAATCCATTGAGTTCACCTCGCATATTCGAAGCCCCATCATATCCTTGTCCTCTAAGTTTAGAGATTGATAATCCATGTTTAGCAAAAAATTCATCAATGCCACTTTTCAAAGATAGTGCGGTGGTGTCAACAACATGAACAACTCCAAGAAATCGTTCCACCACTACTCCATGGTTGTCTAAATATCTTAAGACAATAGCCATTTGCTCTTTTATCGAACTATCTCGAGCCTCATCAATCAACAAAGAGAAGAACTTGTCTCCAATATCACCAATTATGACCTTCATTGTCTCCGATGCACAAGCACTAATAATTTGCTTTTGAATACGAGGACATGTAAGTTGGTTATTTCCCGGCGCATTCTCCATCACCACCTTTCGAACATTAGGATTTTGTTCCCTTAACAAATCAAGAAGTTCAAGAAAATTTCCTCTATTTAGAGAGTCTTTCGTCTCGTCATGCCCCCGAAAAGCCATCCCTTGCCGAATTAGATATCTAATAGCATCCACACTTGCGGTCAAACGAATACGGTAAGCCTCACCTAATACTTCCTTTCCCAAAGCCACCTTTCTTGTCAAACTTTGTCTTTGATCCTTGAAAGCAAAGAACAATGTTCGAGCATTATTATGTACACTACCATGAGCTCCCACGTGTTCTTTAAATTTATCACAAGCCTTCTTCCAATTACGAAATCCCGTTGTCACAAATACACCATCTCCAAACCTTCTTCCTTCACCCGCTTTGAAAAGATAACACCAAAAGCAAAATGCGGCATCTTTAGAAACACTATATTCCAACCACTCCCATCTCTTGAATCACTCAACTTGAAAACACCTCAAAGTTTTACCAAACTTACTCCGTACAAAATCATGACAAATAGGTTGACAAGGACCCTTAATCACATAATCCCTCCTAACATCGTCTCTAATCCGAGGATCATAATCGTTGATAGGTTTTCTCAATCCCGGATCACTAATCACATCATCTTCACATACTCGAGCTCTTTTAGGGCTCGATCCACCAACATTAGCATGACTATCAATACTTGGATGCTCATGAGATGTATTTGGAGGCTCGATAGTTGGAATTGTTGATTTCTTACTCTGAATAACAAATTTGTCCATAATCCTAATAAAAAAGAAAGCAACTTCACATTTGGTCTTCAACCAATTTTCAATTCAAACAAAATCAATCTTAAATTACAATTTTCAACCAATTATCAATAAAATTCAACCAACAAGACAAGTAGATATAGATAGAAAACAAATCTAAACACCTAAACAAAATCAATTGAGTTCAAATTCAACAAAAACAATTTAACCAAAATCTATTCAAACCCTAAAAACATTAAAGGGGAGGCGGAGAGGGGGAGCAACCGAGACTTACAGACAGTGGACGGCCGGGGATGGCGGAGGGCGGTTGCCGGTGGCGAGTCGTCGCCGTGGGAGGCAGTGGCGGCGAGTGGCCGAGCCCGAGTGCAGCGCAACCAGAAATTTCGAAGCTTCGAAATTTTGGCATTCCAGAAAGCCAGAAAGGGGAAAAAGCCAAAGCGGGGGATTTCATTGTTTTTTGATTTTTTTTATAAAAAAAAAACTGAAATGAAGTCTTTATTTTTTTAACAAAACGACGTCGTTTGGCATGGGACCAAAACGACGTCGTTTTGGCACCGTTTTAAAATTAAAAAAAAGGGCAAATCTTCGTCTTCAACCCCGGTCGTTTTCAGCCCCCATTTCCAGCAGCCTGCAGGGGCTTCAATGGCAACTCGCCACCGGCTCTTCCCTAATCTCGGCGGTTTCCGGGGGCTAAGCGGGGGCGGCCGCCCACTCAAGCCCCCCTGGGTCCGCCACTGCCTCCGTTCATATATAGATGTCGTTCTTAGGCTGTCTTCGGCAAAACAAGGTTTTTGAAGATGTTGATGTTTTTTGAAAGGTTTTTTTCAAGATTTTTTTAAACCTTTTAAAACCGAGTAGAAACTTATTTGAGTGTTTGATGAGACAAATTTTTTTAATATGTTTCAAGTAAAAATTACCATCAGGGTTGTTTTTTATTTAAAAAGGAAATTAACAATAGTATGAGATTTTGGATATTTTGGGAATAAAATTAAGGTAACCTTGTCAAACCTTCAATAACTTTTCTCTTAGGAGGTTATTATTTAACCTCCTCAAAAATCTCTTAAAACCTTAACCTTCTAAAAAACCTTGTACTACCAAACACATAAAAAGATAGGTTTTGAATAGTACAAAGCTCTAAATGACGTCGTTTGGTGCAAATCAACATCTTCAATCAATGTAATTAATCACTTCAAGTATTTGGTCATGTACCTTTAAGAAAATTACTTCCGCGGGACTAGGCACACTATCAAACATATCACCACTGATATGATCAATGCCTGTTCGAAATTTACACCATTTAAGGATGATTAATGGTAAATTACATAAACAAATGCATGCCAAATGGGATTGAAACTTGAAGTTATATACTCCCTCGTTCATATATAGATGTCTTTCTTAGCAATCAAATTTTCTACACCCTAATTATGCACCCTTTTATGTATCTTTTAAGTTTTACTTATTTATTTTATATTTTAAACTTTAAATTAGGGTAATAATTAAGGTTTAGGGTTTATAGTTTAAGATTTAGGGTTTAGAGTTTAAGGTATATGGTTTTAGGGTTTAGGAGATATATAGTTTAGGGTCTAGGGTTTAGGATTTATGGAATGTGATTTAAATTTTGGGTTTTAGGGTTTATATATTAGGATTTAGGGTTTATATTTTAGGGTTTAGAGTATAAAATAAACAAATTTAGCCTATAGGGTACACAGAAGGGTGCATAAAAAGGGTGCAGAGAATTTAACCTCTTTCTTAGGCAGTGTTCGACAAAACAAGGTTTTTTAGGAGGTTGAGTTTTTTGAAAGTTTTTTTACAAGGTTAAGATTTTTAAAAAAAAATTGTAACGTTTCAAAATCTAGTAGAAACTTATTTGAGCATTTGCTGAGGCAAAGTTTTTTAATATGTTTCAAATAAAAATTACCATAAGGGTTGTCTTTTAAAAAAAAAAAAAATTAACACTAGTATGGGATATTGGATATTTTGGAAATAAAATTATGATAACCTTGTCAAACCTTCGGTATCCTTTTTCTTAGGAGTTTCTTATTTAACCTCCTCAAAAATCTCTTAAAACCTTAACCTTCTAAAAAACCTTGTACTACTAAACACATAAAAAGATAGGTTTTGAATAGTACAAACCTCTAATAACCTGTGTCGAATACAGCCTTAGCCTTAAAATTTTGTTTATCATTTTTTGTCATTCTAGCTATTTTAGGTAAAAAAATTATTGATGATTAACGGTTTTTCTACTGTGTGCCCATGGACATATGCTAACAAGTTAAAATAGAAAATTATCTTCAAAATATTCCCTAAAAGAGAATGGATAAACCCTTAATAAAAAAAGTTAAACTAATGGCTAAAAAGATTATTGCTAAAAATGGAGTTCTTAGAGTGTGCCCATGGACACACACTAGAAAAAATCTAAAACGAAACATGTAAATAAAAAAAAAATAGAAAAATAACTAAAAATAGAAACATTTTAGGCTAAATAATGACACTCTTAAAATTTATACCAAGAGCTAAACTGACATCTATTGGCAAGCAGATAGAGTATTTAATTTATACCTTGAAAGGAGATTGCATGGTCTATGACATGTGGGAGGTCAAAGTTGATCCCTTTGAGAGATGGGTATTTAGATACGACCATCTTAAGGGTGTGTCCAAGACCGCCACCAACGTCGACTAGTTGCTTGATGTTCTCGAAACCTTGGTACTGTTGGAGGAACTTTTTCATCACTATAGTTGTGTGATTGAGCATTGCCACGTTGAACAGGTTGTTAAATCTTGGATCCGAGCGACAATACTCAAACATATGCATCCCATGAGCCTTGTTGAAGGGACTTCCTCCTCCCAAAATTGCGTCCGTTACCGTCCTCCTACAACGAACGAATACCGTAGCATACTAATGCATTACAAATATATATAACCGAACAGACATATATATATATATATATATCCAGTGGTGGATTTAAGAATTTGTCGGGGGCGATTTTATTTCCATATATTTTTAACTTCATAAATCGACATTTATATCAATATTTTAAAACTAAAAAAAGAATGAGATCCACCTTTTTTGTAGCGTTTTAAAAATTATTTAAATAATATAAGACTTTTAATTTTCGTTTTAATAAAAATTAAAACATGGAAGGAGAAATATAAAATAATGTTTAATAAGCAAAAAGATTGAAAATTTTTCTTGTAATTTACTCATCATTTTATGTTTATATAATGAAAATTGAAAATTTTTAGGTGGACATAACAAAAAATTTGACATATTTTAAGGGATTCGTCGGGGGAAGTGGGGACTGCGGCCCCCTCAACCCTCGTGGATCCACCGCTATATATACCGTACTTACGTACCAACTACTAAGGCAAACCTTATCAAGAACCAAGCACATAATGGGCGCAAATGACACGTTGTCGTTGTCTCGCACGAAGTACCTTCCTACCGGAGACAAACCGTAAACTTGACGTCCGTCCGAGTCAGATGAGCAGGTGACAACGGAGAAGGTTGATACGCTCTACTTTGTAGTGCGTAACTAGGAGTTGTTACTAGGATTTAGGTACCATTTGTGTGGGTTTAGTAGACAATTTAGGATAATGGAGTTTTAGAGAAGAATTAGTGATATGGTGGATTTTAGTGCATATTGTGAAGACATTGAAGATGAAGGCGAAACCACCAAGGAATGACGCGGGGAGAGCCGCGATGGAAGGCAAGACGCGGGAGAGCGACAGAGTCGAAACCGTGGTCGCGGTTTACCAAGAAGCCGCTGGAGATAACAGAAGAGAAGCCGTGGGCGCGGAAGGATGGGCCGTGGGCGCGGATTGAAGACAGAAGCAGATGAAGACTACAGAGACCAAACCACGGTCGTGGGTACTGTTCACTCGCGGAGCCGAGATTTTATTTCTTCCGAGATCTATTTTATTTTATTTTCTTTTATCTTTATTCTCTTTTTTTTGGTTATTATATTTTAGGAAGATTATATTTCCTATCTTAGGGAAATTAGGTTTTGCTAGGTTATTTATCTTTCTTTCATAGCAGACTTTTGAGGAATCACTTTATCGTTCATTATTTTCCCTTAGAGTTTTATGCTTTGAAGACTATGAAGAACTAAGCAACCATTGCTTAGTCCGACGATTGAAGCCTTCGTTTGTATTTGGTTGTGAGATTATAACTCTATTTTCTTTCCTTTGATTATATTGATTCTCTTTGTGCTTCATCCCATTGATTCTTGCTGATTTGACTAGCCTGATCATCTAGTTGATATTAGTGATTTTCTATTGCTAGGGTTTGGATATTTCTGGTTGAAATCTCTTATCTTGTGTAGAAACCACGATTTACAGGAACTGGTTGTGAATGTTTATTGTGAAGAGAATTGATTATATGTCGAGTACTGACTAGTTGTTAAGTATTGCATGTATCCTGCTTAATTCCTATGTTTACTGCTGCCATTAGATTGAATCTTGATGGTTTCTTGATTGTTTAATGGTAAGTATTTTCAGGGCTGGTTGACCTGTCTATATACATAAGTTGGAATATGAATATTCATTGGTAGGAATTGGAAATAATCTAGGATCAACCAATCAAACTGAAGTGTTGATATTTGTCTGGCTAAGTTACTTCTCACCCATTGATTACATCTTTTGCATTGATTTACATTTTTATTTGATACAAACCTAAATCCCCCCTTTTTGTTACTATTGGCATACAACCTTTGCAATTAGGAAGATTGCTTACCTCCCTGTGGGATCGATCATTATTTACCCTACTACGTTAGTTAGGTTTTTGAGGTTATTTGATAGGTGTCTACGACAAACCCCTCATCAAAGGCATCGAGCATACAGAGCATCCGCTCTATCTTATCAGCGGCCTCATCCTTGTCTAACGTGGGCAGCACATCAGCAATCTCTGCCGCGCAGATCCCGAACCAAAACCAAAACAACCAAATCTGTTTTGCCTGGATTTGGAAACTAGATACAGTCCAAAGATAAAACAATTCATTTGGAAGATCATTCATAATGGACTCCCAACTAAAGCACGTCTTAACCTTAATGGTGTAGCCTCTCCAATGCACATCTTGTGACAACCTTCATGAGGACATTACTCATATTCTAACACGATGCCCATATACAACTAAAATAATTAGAGATTACAACAATAAAACAACCTCAGTCATCACAAATCTTGACACTACAAACAAAAGAATAGACCAAATTATTAATGAACTTTTATCTTCTATTGGTACAAAAAGAATTTGAGGAACTAGCAATAATCTGGTGGTGTGTCTGGTACCTATGAAACCAAAGAATTTCTGTAGCAAACCGAAATGAGACTGTTAAGGACCTCCATTGTTTCATCAAAATGCAAATCACAAACTGGCAGAAAACAACCCAATTTGAAGATAAAGATGATAACATCTCTACAATTATCAAGAGAGCAACCAGAAAGACAATAAACATTAAATGGCAAAAACCAAACGGTGATTTTCACAAACTAAATTTTGATGGCTTTAAACTGGCTAATGGCAAAGCCATCTTGAGCTTATCATTAAAAACAACAAGGCAACAGTCTCTAAATGTGAAAATAACAACGTAATAATGGCACAAGCTCAATCCATTCATTAAGGAATCGGGAAAGCCAAAGATCTTGGTTTGAAATTTTTAGATATTGAGGTAGACAACCTATGTGTCATTAATATGTTAACAGGTTCCTGGTCCTGGTCTTAGGAGATTGAGATGGTGATCACAAACATTCTCTATGACCTGCTTTTATTCTCTAAGTGCAGTTTGGCCACATTTTTCGAGAGGTGAATCACACTGTGAATTGGATTGTTTCCATTGGTCATTCTTTTTGTCCAATGGATATTCATGCATGTTGATTTGGAGCTTCGATTTCTCATCCGTATGATGCTCTAGGATGGTCGTCTAACCGTTGCTAGAGACTATCTTAATTCTTTCCTTATTAAAAAAAGCCAAAGGATTAGAAAAGGGGTTTTTATGATTTTGATTTTTTAAATTAAAATAATGTAACTTATTGAGATACATGTTTTTCTTAATAGGAATCACTTAGACCATTATAATAGGAGAGAATAAATCAAACTGGTGACCTTATGGTCACAAAATGTCATTCTTACCAATTAAGGCAGATAGACTTAAACGTTGAAATACGTGTTAAATTCGAATAAAAAAAAAAACATTTTTCCAAAAAAAAAGATGACATTATGATATGCTAGCACTGAAGGAGCGTGCCCTTAGTACTTGAGAAATTCCATGACCCAATAATTGCAGACATAGCAAGCAAACTTGGTGGTGGCAAATCCAGCTGCATTAGCCAAGGCTGTGAACTCTTTCCTTGTTCTCTCCCTTCCACCAGGTAGTTGAGTCATCATCATAACATCCATCGCAAAGACTGCTTTCGCAGTAGTCGTAGTCTCGGGTTCGTCTGGAAGAACATGATCAAGAACAATCACCTTCCCGTTGTCCAGCAACGCATTGTAGCAGTTCTTCAGCAACCTCACGCAATGCTCATCACTCCAATCATGAAGGATCCACTAACAAAAAACAACAAATATCACATTAAGTGTTGCATGCGCGTTATTCTTGGATCGTTAATGTAAATTATGTAATCACTCTAGTCTTATCTGTTACGTACCTTTAGGAAAACCACTTCAGCGGGACCGGGCACATTATCGAACATATCACCACTGACATGATCAATGCCTGCTCGGAATTCATTTTACACGAATTGAGGATGTCAAATCATAACCGAAACATATATATATGAGTATACACCAAATAAAAACTATATGCATGGGATTTCTAGCTAGCTTGTGATTGTCTCTAGCTAGTAATTTTATACCTGGATAGGAGATCGCATGCTCTATGACATGTGGGAGGTCAAAGTTAATCCCTTTGACAGTTGGGTACTTTGCTACGACCATCTTAAGGCTGTGTCCGAGACCGCCGCCGACGTCGACTAGTTGCTTGATGTTGTCGAAACCGCTGTAGTGTTGGAGGAACTTTTTCATCACTAAAGTTGTGTGGTTGAGCATCGCAGAGTTGAAGACGTCGTTAAACCTTGGATCCGTGCGTGAATACTCAAATATATTCATTCCATGAGCCTGGTTAAAGGGAGTTCCTCCTCCCAAAATTGCTTCCTTTATCCACCTCCTACGTCACATTTCGATCATAACACAGGTCTTTTATTTTTTTTTTGTCCAGAAAAAGAAGAGTATCTACATTTCTTTTGTAAGAGACGAAAAATATACCAGCTAGTAACGCAAGCGTGGTCCAGAACCAAGCACATCATGGGCGCAAATGAGGCGTCGTCGTCGTCTCTAACGAAGTACCTTCCTACCGGAGACAAAGCGTAAACTCGACGTCCGTCGGAGTCAGATGAGCAGGTGACAACGGAGAAGGCAGCGAGCATACGGAGCATCCGCTCTATCTTATCAGCGGCCTCATCCTTGTCCAGCGTGGGCAGCCCATCCGCAATCTCCGCCGCGCAGATCCCGTGCCCACGGGACTCCTCTGCCTTCGCAATCATCTCAAATACATCCAGCTGGATTGCGCTGTGCATCACCATCGGCAAAGCCAGCGACTGAACTATCTCTTCTGCGTACGCCGAAGCCTCGTTGTCCTTGACGTCATAGCTTGCTGCCATTACTGCTTAATTACTTTTCTTCTCCCACCTTAATTCTCTATGAATTTATGTTACCAAGTCTTAACCTGCACTATCATATAAATTTATAATAGCACTGTGTTAATCAAGATCAAATAATGACTTGTATAGTTGTATCTATCTATAAACATATAAAGTAGATTTTTTAAACAATTATTGCTCAATAAATTTGATATCTTATTTTTTTTGTTTACCTTACATTGTTAATTAAATCTTCAATCATAACTCAATGGTTAAGGACACTCTCATAACTTAAAAAATTTAGGGTTCAATCCTTCTTGCCAACATTAAAATTAAATTTTATTTTGTCAACTTCTAGAATTATTTTAACTACTTTATTTCGTCAACTTATAAAATTATTTTGTTTAGTTATTCAAAACTTCTATTATAACCAATGAGATTCTTTCATATTAATCTCATACATCTTTGTTCATTTTTAAATTTATATAAATGATATTAATCCTATGTTTCATTCTTTTAATAATAGTTCATAAATATTAATCATTTTCATAAAAATAAGTTAACAATATAATACTTCACAAATTACTATATATATATATGTATAATTGATTAATTTATATACAAATACTTTTCATATTTATCGAACAAAACATTTAATATTTTTCATTTACATATCAAATAAGATCAACAATATTTACACTACTCAATTCATGAGATTGTGATATATTAATAAATTTGACCAAACCTTCGACCTTTTAAATTCCAGAATAAAAGTTATTGATATATGTATGAATAGACAAAACAACGTTACTGAATAACATTAAAACCTGTCTAATTTTTTAGCAATAAGATACTTTGATATCTCATATAGTGTGTATGTGAAGATGAATAGACAAAGTTTCGGTATAAATACTCCATATTCAATAACATTAAAGTTTATCTAATTACTTGGGTAGAATATTATTCTCTATTAATTATTATTGTAACTGTCAATTGAAAATTAATCAAATTAATATCAAATTAATGTCAATAAACTTTTAATATTCTTAAAACCACCACTTTTTTCATACTATAAAAACTGCTATCTTTTAAGCTACATCATGTCCATCCCACTGAAAGTAAATTTGCAATGGGGAAATTCGTAATGTGCACACCATATGGAGAAGAAGGGAAGCTCAATTTGAAAGTTATTTACACAAAAATGTGTAGAAGAATGGTTGGTTGGTAAAGGAAAGCTTTAAAAATTTGAGTGAAAGTCTACTTGGTATGTATTTATAGATAATATTGACATTTCTTTACCAATCTTTTATTGTAAGATCTTTAATTAAGTTCATATTTTCGTTTAGAAATATTGAGAAAACAAAGGTAAGTTTATTCATTTCTTTGTAATTTATACATAAGATTTTGTGAGATTCTTTATTAGTTTTCCTATGAATATATGTTGGGGCTAATCTTAACTTAATTTCTCAACCAAATGGATGTAATTTCAATATATTAACTGAAAAAATCACCTGAAACATGATTGTGTGGAGTTGAATGACAATGAAATTAAATCAAAATGGTAAATTTAAAAGTTGAAGAATATGTCTCCATGAATTTCTCATCCAGAACTAAAAAAAAATAATGAATCATGTATCAAACTATGTTTCAAAAGCATTTGTCAATTTCAAAGTTTAAAATTATTCACAATATTAGATTAACGTATATGTTGGCATCACTAAATATCAATATGGACATTCGTTTATTTGACATCTAATCACATTTGGAAGTATACAACTTAATTTAGGGGTGTATCCTTATATAAAGTTTATTTTTCAATTTTCATATTATACATATCTACATAAGAATGTTTTAAAAATTGATAATTTGATGGTTGGAGTGTTTGTTTAGTAAGTCACAACCTATATATATAATATTTCAAAAATGATTATAAATTATAGTGGAGGAGAAGAAATATTAAATCATAACCAGGGAGAAGAATCCGATAAAAAGGAAGTTCAAGATGATGCTCAAACAATGTGATTTAAAATAAGATTAAAATTCCTATAAAATTGCAATAATATTCAATAGAAAAATTACAAATTATTTGATTACTGAACATTCATTTGATATTTAACACTAATAATTAGGCCATATATATATTCAGTATAATTTTTTGATGAGCTTATGGAATTACGTAACACCGCGCATATAAAATTACATTAGCAATTTTTATTTAAGCAACCTATACACATTACACCAATTTTTACACCCTTCAACAACCTTGGTACGTCCACAATTAATTTTCTAAGGTAATTTTGATAATCATTTGATATGCATTTGAAAGAGATCACTACTAGAAAAATGAGCCAATTACGACACATTACCTTCGACTAGGCCAAAACAAATACTGGCCACTAGGCCAAAACATTTTTCAATTAATTTTCTAAGGTAATTTTGATAATCATTTGATATGCATTTGAAAGAGATCACAATTAATTTTCTAAGTTCTAAAACAAATACTGGCCACTAGGCCAAAATATTTTTCTTATAATTTACTCATCATTTTATATATGCATAATGAAAATTAAAAATTCAAAGGGGGTCTTAACCTAAAATTCAACCTATTATAAGAGATTCATCGAGGTTAAGCGAGGGTTGCCGCCCCCTCTGCCTCACGTAGATCCGTCCCTGACTATGAGTACGTAAAATAATGCAAAAACTTATGACTTTATCTCCCTGGCAATACCCTGAATTTTATGCCGCACAATTTTATTGTTGTGCGGACAACTCGATGGAGAGTAGGGCTGTTCAAAAATGGACCGGATCGGAAATGACCGGACTGGTGAAAATACGGTCCGGTCTCCGGTCCAGATATATTTCTTAATCCGGTTTCGGTCCGGTCCGGTCCGGTCCAAACCCGGAAAAAAACCGATCCAGACCGGTGGACCGAATTTTTTTAAATTTTTTTTTTAATTTATATGTTTTTTGGGAGATTTATATGTATTTTTTTATAGATATTTTTTTAATTTAATAAGTTAGGAGTATATATGTTTTTTAGATATTTTTTTTAGATATTTTTTTATAGGTTTTAAATAAGAATTTAATTTTTTATTTTTTTTAAATAAAATCCGGTCTAACCGGTTCTGGACCGGACCAGACTGGAACTGGACCGGTCCGAATAGGTCCGGTCCGGTCTCCGATCCAGATTTCTGAAAAAATCCGGACCGGATGAACACCCCTAATGGAGAGGGACACAAAACTATATCCAAGAGTATGTAAGCGTACACAAATTCAAGTAAAACGGAAGCAAACTTGCAAAAAATATCAGATTTGCTAAAGCAACTTGCAAAAATCCAAGATTTTCAAAAGAATTGCAAAACTATCAGATTTCTGTACGGTTTCTGATATTTTTGCTATTGATAAAGGTTAAATTTAACCTTTCTTTTAAATCTAAAAATCAAATAAATCATTACAACTTTTAAAAAGAAAAGTTAAAAAAAATCTTAATCCTACAAATATCACACTAATTACTCACAAATACAGTACTTTTAGTCCTCTTTCTTCCTCGTCTATCTTCCTCCTCTGCTCTCCAATTAATCCCAAATCTCAGAGTAAAACCCTCTTCCTTCTCTCTGTTTTCTGCTACACCGTCGCCGGCCGCCCCCGCTTCACCCCCAGGAATCGCCGAGAATAGCTAAGGATCCGGACGCCGGCGCTTTTAGCCCCCCTCCATCTGCAGAATTTGGAGCTCCATTAATGGAGGTTGTTACGTTAGAAGGAGGAAGACGGGTTCAACTGAACCCTAAGCCTTTAAAAATAAAAATAAAACAGTGGCAAAATGACGTCGTTTGGTGCAAATCAAAACGATGTTGTTTTACTAAAAAAATTAAACAGCTTTTCTTAACTTGAAAAACAACAGCAAATTTCCCCCAAAGGTCAAATTGATTCATTATTGCCCACTTTCGTCTAGTCTATTTTGAGCGACTCATTGGCGGTTCAAACCACGACAATATGGAGTGAGGCCGATACCGTTGGATTCGTGGGGCTGCAAGGTTTCTTCGAAAATGGGTCGCAGAGGCTATAATACTCCACATGCATCATAATAATGCTTCAAAGTGGCATGGTCTTTCGGTCTTTTGTGCACAACATGACAAGTTCAGAGGTGCTTCGATGTCGTTCGGAGATGGTTTGAGACGATTCAAGAGTCGATTTCAACTAACTCGAACATGAGAAATACGATGGAGTGATCAGATTATGGATTTAATGGCTTTAGAGGGGTCTTTTTTGGGGCTGAACATGGCTTGATGGTGGCCTATATAAGTGAGACAAAAAGTTGCAGGAATGGACCTATATAAGTGATCAGATTATGGATTTACTGTTCTTGTGTATATTGCTACTAAGTAGTGATCCTATCTAAATATAAGCTCATACTTATAGACCCCTGATTGTGCAAAGATACATTTAAATTTACATTACAGAATCAACCAACGTTTGTTTCAAATTTAAAATTAATATACCAGAATAATTATCTGACTACGTATAAATATGACCTGATAAATGAATATTACTCTGAAATTTGAATTCGGCTAACATTTGAAATTGACTTGACTTTGTCTAAATGTGGCCTGACTTTGTATAAATGTGACCTGATAAAGTCAATATTGTTCTGAAATTTAAAATCGGCTTACATTTGAAATTTTGTGATATAACAGAGCATTGACCTGACTTCATATAAATGTGGCCTGACTTCGTACGCATGTGGTCTGATAAAGTATATAATATTCTGAAGTTTTAAAGTATCTTGTGAATAATACTCTATATACATCACCACTAAGCGTCTTCGTCATACTCAAGTTACTTAAACCCAACTCTTAAATCATTTGAAATCACATCCGAACGACATCATTTGAAATTGGCTAACATTTGAAATTTTGTGATATAACAGAGCATTGACCTGACTTCGTATAAATGTGACCTGATAAAGTATAAATGTGGTCTGATAAAGTAAACTGTATGAGTTTTACTTCTCAATGCTTTGTTATGAAATAAAAGACCATTGACCTGACTTAATATACATATTACCTGACTTCGTATAAATGTGACCTGACAAAGTACATAATGCTCTGTTATGTAACATTTGAAATTTTGTGATATAACAGAGCATTGACCTGACTTTGTATAAATGTGACCTGACTTCGTATAAATGTGGCCTGACAAAGTATAACATTTGAAATTCTGTGATATAACAGAGCACACAACAACAACAACAACAACATTACCCCAGTGCCATAAAGGCTCCCGCTTATGTGGCCTGACAAAGTGAATATTGCTCTGAAATTTGAAATCGGCTAACATTTGAAATTTTGTGATATAACAGAGCATTGACCTGACTTCGTATAAATGTAGTCTGACTTCGTACACATGTGGTCTGATAAAGTACATAATGCTCTGAAGTTTCAAAGCCAACTTGCAAAAAAACCCATCTTTTGAAAAGTATTGCAAAAGTACCAACTTTTTGTACATTTTCTGGTAGTTTTTCTGGTAATTTTTTTTCTAAAAAGAAAAGGTAAAATAAAATCTTAATCCTACTAATCTAACCCTAATTAATTCCAAATCTCATTGTACCTCTTCCTCACTTCCTCGCCGACGCACGCAGACTCTTCCTCGTCAGTGACTCTTCATCCTTGCCGCCTCCTCTTCCTCCACTGATGCTTGCGTCTCTCATCATCAAAGCTACTTCTCACTCTTCTCTCTTTGCTTTCTCTGAAATTCTTGTCGTTCACCCACTTGTACAAAAAACCCACAACCGCCGCCTCTGAAGCTGATCATCCCCCGTGGACCCCGTAGAGGGCCCTCGAATCATTGTCGTCTACCAGCACGTCCTCCGCCTCGTGGTGACTGAGAAGATCGAGCTCGGGCCCGACGGCAGTAAAGCCAGTCGACGAGACTTGAGTTGTAGAGTAGTTGTGCATCGAGATGTACCCTGAATTCTTCGCTTTGATCTTGAATGAACATGGAGAAGACGATGGTGATATATATAGGCGATGAACAAGACGATGGTGTGCTCAGGGTTTAAGTAACTTGAGCATGGAGAAGACTATGGTGTGGTCAGATCTTGAATTTAATGAATCGAAATGTTTTTTTTTGTCGAACAAGGCTTGGTGGTGATGTCCACATAGGTTGCTTTGATCTTGAATAAACACTGAAGTTGAACGCGGATCACTATGCCTCATTCATGGCATACCTTGGTGGTGCAAAGCTGGTACTCTATAATGGTCCATAACTAATAAATGCAAATTTAAGTGTTTCAAATTTAAAGGTAAGTAATATAACAGAGTAATGACCTGACTACGTACAAATGTGGCCTGACAAGGTACAACTGTGGCCTGATAAATTGAATATTACTCTGAAATTCGAAATCGGCTAGCATTTGAATTTCTTGTACACTCTTCAGTGTCTCACTATAAATGTGGTCTGATAAAATTTACATTGTTCTGATAAAATATATATTGCTCTGACATTTAAAACGACTAACATTTAAAACTTCATTTTTGTAAATTTTGTTACATAACAGAGCATTATGTACTTTGTCAGGCCACATTTAAACGAAGTCAGGTCACATTTATACGAAGTCAGGTCAATGCTCTGTTATATCACAAAATTTCAAATGTTAGCCAATTTTAAATTCAGAGCATTATTTCTTTTGTCAGGTCACAAGTGTACGTAGTCAGGTTAATGCTCTGTTAAATTTCAGAGCAATTTCAGAGAAATAATCAATGGACATATGAGCACGAATTAAATAGGTTTATAGGTTGTAACTTTTTCCTACAACGTTAAATATGTTTATGGGCATATAGGGGCAAGTATAAAAAATGAGGAAATTGAGCTTTTGTCCCAATCATGTTAATGTTGTCTTTGCATTGTAGTTAATCTGCCAATTTGAACTATTCTCAATTCACATGAGATTGAACTTTTGTATGAATCAGGTTAATGTCTTCTTGAGAATAACCGCGAAAAGAGAAGATGGATATCATGATTTGGCATCTTTGTTCCATGTAAGTGTTTAGTATCTCGTTGAATTGATAACCACTCAAAATATTTACGAGTTTTTATAAGAGAAATATTATGTAATGCTATATAGTTCAAGATGAGTGATATTCACTTTATCAGGCCACATGTATACGTAATCAGGTTAATGCTCTGTTATATCACAAATTTTAAATGTTATCCGATTTTAAATGTCAAAGCAATATTCACTTTATCAGGTCACATTTGGACATATACATCACCAACAAGCCTTGTTCGATCCCAAAAAAAACACCTCTCGATTCATTCAATTCAAAATCTGACCACACCATTGTCTTCGCCATTTGAAATCACCTATGTATTGACCCAAGTAGAATGGCGATTTATGCTATAATGCTTGTAATTACGTAACTAAAATGTATAATTATATGATTTTTAATAGAAAATTATTTCTTTAAATTTATAAATATACACATGACTATGGTAAGAGATAGGGAAAATAAGTTTAAAATTTAAAGTCAATATAACAGAGTATTGAACTGACTATGTACAAATGTGGTCTGATAAAGTGAATATTGTCCTAAAATTTAAAATCAACTAACATTTGAAATTTTGTGATATAACAGAACATTGACCTGACTTCGTATAAATGTGGCCTGACTTCGTACACATATGGTCTGATAAAATACATAATGCTTTGATGTTTTAAAGTATCTTGTTCATCGCTTATATACATCACCACCAAGCCTTGTTCGACCCCAAGAAAAACACCTCTTGATTCATTCAATTCAAATTCTGACCACACCATCGTCTTCGCCATGCTCAAGTTACTTAAACCCAACTCTTGAATTATTTAAAATCACCCCCGAATGACATCAAATCACCTCCGTATCGGCCCACGTTGTGCATAGAAAACCAGTAACTATGCCACTTTGAAGCTCTTTTTCAACGTCGGTGGAAGATCCTAGACTCTGTGACCTATCTTCGGAGAAACCTTGCAGTGTCACAAACCCAACAACACCGCCCTTGCTACATGGGATTGTCGTTCGACTAACCAACGAGCTACTTAAAAGAGCCCGTTGTTCTTGGCCTCAACCCACCGCAACCCTCTCTGAGGTGGAATAATACTCGATCGAAGAAACTCTCCAGAGACTGAGATCTTGTTCAAATTTAACTACTTCTAATGTCCTTTTGGTCACTACAACTTCATGCATACTAGAAAGGCATTCTCATGTTGTCAACCATTCTATCTACACAGCACAAATATAAGAGACTATGCACATCAAATTCCAAAGATATTGCATACTTGCAGATGCTCACTTAATTTGCATTTATAACTCTCAACACCAGCAGCTAATTTAGCATAATCATTAAGCAATGTCATCAAGTCCTGAATCACTAACACCAGCAGCTATAATAATTTTGACTTTAATATGAGCATGTACCCATCTGCCAGTGTCTAATGCACCAGAAGCAACACAAGCTGAAATCACACTAACCATAGTCACCTCATCCGGAAGAACACCTACAAGCTGCATTTCCCTAAACAAACCCAGAGCTTCATTCACAATCCCATTTCTAACGTAGCCACTAATCAACGCGCTCCAAGCAACCACATTTCTCTCAGTAATTTCATCGAACACCTTTTGAGCAGACCCGGTCATGCTACATTTGACATACAAATTCACCAGTGAGGTCTGAACAAAGGGGCTCGACGACAACCCAGATCCGAAGGATTGTGCGTGCACCTGCTCACCCGCAATGAAGGCCGAACCTTCCGAGCAAGCCTTCAACTCGAAGGCTAAGTGTAGATGTTTGGTCTAGGCCGGGTCCTGGCAAGTAAGATCTTGAAAAGAGGGAAAGCAGCTTTTTCTAGGTTTTTGGCCTCGGAGAAACACTTTAACATGAAATTGATGGAGAATAGTTTCGGGGTTGGGAGATGACAGAGTATCTTCTGTGCATAGAAGGTGTGGCCGGCACCGAGGTAGACGGAAATGAGTCTGTAAAGGAGAGAGACACATGCGGACGATGAGACGATTCGAGCGTGATCCATCTTCCGCCATTGTTGAATCAAATCAAACAATTTGAGCGTGATTCATCTTCCGCCATTGTTGAGCACCAACTGTTTGTAGAAATGCTAGAAAGAGATCAAGAATTGATGTTTTTTTATTTCAAATTAGAAGACCTTTACTTGAACTGCAAATGGTTTGGGCTAGGCTTACGAGCCTTCTCCGAACTCGATCGAACAGAGGATGAAAATGGCGATGACCCTGGGTCGCCTTCTTCGACCCCCTCCGCGCCTCAATTGATCGTCCACGCTACAGAGGGAGAGAGGGGAGTTGGATAGAGGACAACAACGGGACAGAGGAGAAGAGGGAGAGAGGGGAGCTAGACAGAAATTGAGCATTAGGCACTGAGCGGAGAAGAGGGATACGAACAGAGGAAGAGTTGGTGAAAGCTATGGGCGAATTCCGGCGCAAGTTCGCCGGAGAGAGGAAGAGTTGTAGTCTTCAAGCAGACGGACTTGGCTGTGAGGACGAAGGAGAGAGAAATATAGTATTTGTTTAAACGAGATTAGTAATTGTAAGAGTAATTATAAATTTTTAAAAGTAGAGTTTTATCAAAAGAAAAAAGTAAAAGCAAATATGAATTTATCTTTTTCTAAAAACAGAATTCTACAGCTTTATGGCATTTGTGCAATACTTTCTAAAAGATGATATTTTTGCAAATGGCCTATGGAATTCTGATAGTTTTTGCAATTCTCCCTATATACAAACTAGTCTGTATGCCCGTGCTACGCACGGTTACGTTTTTTATTTTAATTTATCTAATTTTAATAAAAATATCGTATTTCATTTCTATAATTTTTTATTTATCATTCAAGTTTTCTTATTGAAACTGGTAAATCCAAATTTACATATATATACATATAGTTCTTAACAATAATTGTCGTCTAGTGATTATAACCGTGCTATGCACAAATCACTTTTTTTAGTAATTTTTTTTATGTATTATATATACTTTAGGTAGATATATAACTTTTTTCCATCTAATGGTTTTAATTTAAATGAGTGTTATTAATTTGTTAAAGTTTTTAACCATAAAATAAGAATATTTTTAAACATCTAGTCTAATGATTTTGATTTATTTCAAACTATTAAGTAGATTTTTTATTCCATCAAGATTTTTTTTTTAAAGATGCATTACTTACACAAAAACATGTGATATCCATGAGACATAGACCACTAACTTGTAAATAATCATAGATGGATAAAAAGAATATTTTTGTATTTTTGAGATAAAACAACCCACTATACTAAATAATTATTATAGTAGCTAATAGCTATAGATTGATCTATCAAGCTATATATTTTACTGGATGTGATAATTTGTATTTTGAAACAAAATAAAAATATTTAAAATAAATTAAATATATACCAATTATCAATACTACAAGACATCATTTATCATAGGGAAAATTTTGTTTGAATTGTACCTCGTACAATAAAGGATATAGCAAATGATGGTTCTAATTTGTTGATTGTTGCTTTTCCTTTCTTAGTCGTAAAGCATTTTGATAGCCAATATGGCAACTAATACCGAGAATGTGAAAATAGAGATTATGAGGAAAAATAAGATAATTTTATTATTGCATGGTTAATGGTTAGGGGTACAATAAAGTGCATGTATACATAATAGTAAGATGTTTTGGGAATTTGAATAGATTTTTAACAATTAATGGATTTTTATGAAATTCTATAAGGAGATTATATGATGAACGTTGACCTTGTCTTTCCGGCCTATTTGGTGTGGGTGTTACAATCATTTAAATGAGTCATTTAGTTCTCTAATTAAAAGCGATATTATTTACCAAATTTGACTATGGATTTGGATTGGGCGTTGGTGTTGTTAAGAGTGTTATAAAGAAGGATTAAAAAATAATATATTTTATTGCAACTTCTTAATCATGGTGGGAAAATAGACAAAATAACAAACACATATTTACCAGTTTAAAATTTATAGAGAACCAATTAATTGTTTGTCTACGTAAGTTTGAATCTATCACAATGTGACAATATTTAAACAGTTATGTATCTCAAGGAATGTGGATCTTTTAATTGTAATATTATAAGAAAAAATTAATTAAGCTATAGAAAATTCTTATATTTAAAAATGAAATTAAAAGGAAAAAAGTTTGATAAATTATCTCATGTAGATAAAAGCATATTAAGAAGGAAATTTTTGTTATTATATATTTTTAATATTGTATAAAGTGTATCTCAAGAATTAATAACTCATTGTGATAAGCATGTTGATGAGAGCAATAAGTAAAAAAAATATTTGGTCAAAATGACATCTAGAAGACTTGAACCTATGACTTATGGGTTCTTGAGAGATAGTTTTAACACTAAGCTACACACAATTACTTGATTCTCTTTTTCAAATGATAATTATATTGGTTATTATGATAAACATATTTTTATGAGAGCAATAAATGGTGACAACAACCCATTCTTATATGTATATAGGGCCCGTTTGGTACGATTCCGATGGGAATGAGGAATCGGAATCGTTCTTCTGATATTTTTGTTTGGTTAGGTAAATATTATGAATGACTTTCATTACCTAGAATGAGTCATTCCAAATTTTGTGAAGGACTTGATTCCTCAAAAAAACTAGGGATCACCCATTCCCAAATAAAAATTCATCATTCTTTTTCCTGGAAGTTCCTCCGCCTCCTTCCTCCTTCCTCCACTACTAGCGAGATCTACAGCAGCAGCACTTTCCCGCCAGTCGTCCTTCGTCGGCTGGTCGTCGTCCTCCGCTGCTTATCGCCGATCGTCCTTCGTCGGCTGGTCGTCGTCCTCCGCTGCTTCCCGCCGGGCGTCCTTCGTCGGCTGGTCGTCGTCCTCCGCTGCTTCCCGCCGGCCGTCGTCCTCCGCTGCTTACAGGTAACTCGTCCATTAATTTGCAAGTTTCTACTGTGTATTGTAGCACTATCCTGTAGGAATTAGCCAATTTCCTGTAGGAATTAGCCAATTATGTGGTGCAATATCCTGTAGGAATTAGCCAATTTCTACTGTGTATTGTAGCACTATAATGGACTTGTTTTCAAGTCCATTATTTGCAAGTTTCTACTGTGTATTGTACTTTAATCCTGATATTTTGTGTAAAATGATGTGTAGTGATGGATTCTTTTGAACATAATTCGGAAAGGAGGAGGAAGGAAAGACAAAAGCGCATTAATATTTTGGTTGCGAAACATATTTGTGGTGATAGTCTTGTAAGTTTTTGGGTAGTTTCAGACTAGTTATGATGACATATTTTGGTTGCGAACTATTAATATTACAAGACACTCGGAAAATTAGATCATGTTAATTATGTTTTTCCTTCATATTTAGTTTCATATATAAATCATATCAGATTCAAAATCATATTTAGTTTCATATGTAAAGCATATCAGATTCCAAAGATATATATATTATATATAGTTGTGAAAACATGAAATCAAAATTTATAATATAAAACATGATTTAATTTCAAATATCAGATTCCAATTAACATTTTTCAGGATTGTTCATTCCGACAGCATACCAAATGTAACACCCCCACAATTCAATCCGTTTGGAAAGGTATTACCGCCAGTGACCTTAGTTTCCACACCGAAGCCACCCCAGGCTTTACCGGTTTAAACACAATTCATAAACACACGGTTAGATATAAACATCAAAACCTTTAATTAAAACTTATGTCTGGGGATTACATCCCAATCCCCATAGGACAAAATAGAGTATTTAGCGGAAGTCTTTATAAATATAATACATGGGACTTGATCATAAAGATCACCCGCCAAGGATCGTAGCCTGATAAACCATTAAAACACCGTTTACTTTTATAGTCATTAAGCCTCCATTCCTCGGATGCTTATCTGATGTGCCGAATCAAACGGATGACACCAGC
>WOAB01000381.1:0-43542 GCA_027886185.1 Rheum nobile | reverse complement strand
TTAATAAATTACAAATTGATGTATAAATTATACATGATCTGGTTCTAGTGAGAACCAAATTCCATGAGAGAAACTGAGAACGCACCAGAGGTGTTCCCGTCCTCACGCGCGTGTCTGTTCCCAGTTAAACGGATGTTCAATATTTTGTTCGTAAATGTCATCGCAATATACAACAATGTTCACACTTTACACTAAAAAATAGTAAATTTGCTAGTGTTTTTATTCTTCTTCTTTTCCTTTCTAAACTCTCAATATTTATAAAAATGATCATTTATTGTTTATTGCATGTTTATATGATGCAATATTAGTAATCTTTAATATAAATTCAAGTTTTAAGTGTGTAAAAGGTATTTTTTTCTTATATGTTTTGTGATGCACGTGTAAACATAGTTGTTCATATATATGCTTAAAACAAGTGATGGACATTGAAAAAATGTTCACATCCCCTCACTGAGTACGAATGTTCATTGTTTTGTTCGTAGATGTTCATCACAGTATAGTGAACATCTGGAATGAAAGTAGTGAACATTTATGGACAAAGTGATGAAATCGAAAATTTGTTCACAATCCCTCAATGAACACGGATGATCACTGTTTTGTTCGTAGATGTTCATCACAATATACTAGTATAGAACATCTGGAATGAAAGTGGTGAACATTTATGAACAAAGTGATGAACATTGAAAATGTGTTCACAGCGAGTGAAAACATATTAATTTCCCCAAACGCGTATAATACGGGAAACATTAGGGGAAATACGAGTAAAATTTGGCTGGAATAGTGAACATCTTGTATGAAAGTGGTGAAGATTTATCATTTATGGAAAAAGTGATGAACATCGAAAATATGTTAACAGCGAGTGAAAACGTATTTTTCCAAAAAAACGCGTATAATACGAGAAAAACTCGGGTAAAATTGGGGGGAAATATAGGTAAAATTCGGTTGGAATAGTGAACATCTTGTATGAAAGTGGTAAACATTTATGGACAAAAGTGATGAACATCAAAAGTATGTTCACAACGAGTAAAAACAGATTTTTTAATAATACGCAAAATAAAGTTATGCAAAAATTCGGCACGACCGAATCCGACGGCCCATGATTGTTCTCATTTCTCTCCTAATTAATGGTTCTCATTTGATTCATTTCAAAATTATACATATAGGAATTATAATAGTAGTATGAGATTGTTTTTTGTCAAAATTTTCAGCGAGTTTGATGAAATTACACCGAAAAAAGACGAATGTGTGATAATTTAATTACTATTACAATTTTAATTTTACAAAATAATGAAAAACCCCCAAGAAAAATGTTGAAACTAATACTTCCTCCATTAAACTTTGATTGTTCTTTTAGCATTTTACACACATATTAAGGAATCATTATTCTTTACAAAAATACCCTTATTTATTTGTATTGAAATTTGGAGTATGCATTAAATATTATGTATTAGAGAGAGAAAGAAAGAGTAAAACTAAATCAATAAATATAAGGGGCAAATTTGGTACAATTGGTACAAATTATCTAAAAGGACAAATAACTTTGAACAAGACCCAAAAAGGTTTCATGTAATAATCATGATCAAGTGGACCGACTGAACAAGACCCAAAAAATTTGGGGGCCCAATTTAAAGGTTTCATGTAAAATCAAACTGTTTGTATAAAAATTCAAAAAAATATCACAAGTCTGGTACTTTTGGAGAAGCGCGCTATATTTGATGACGGGGTTCAAAATGTGGAAGCTCACGTATCTCTCAATTTTATTTTTTCTAATTTGCTTGGAAAATCTATATGTAACAAGTTTTACTTTTCCCAAAATCTCGTTTTTCCCTTTCTTATTTTTTAAAAAACATGTTCTTTTAGAGCATCCATTATGGGGGCTTATTCATGGAGCTTAAACAATTTATTTTATTAAAATATTAACACTTTAGTTTAAGCCTGGGGCTTAAAAAAAGGCAAAAGTTTAAGCCCCAACCCATGGGGCTTAAACTAAAGTGAGCGCCACATGTCGCTCCGTTATTGGAGCCGCGTTTTTCAATGGGCTTTTTAAAAGAAAATTTTGTTTATTTAAAATTTTAAACATTAAAATAAAAAATAAAAAAAATATCATAATTCTAGTTTCATTTTTCTCTATCTATAGACATCCATTTTAGATATATTTAATATAAATATAAATTGGGTTCAAAAGCCACTCCAAAAGCCCCTCCATTAAAATGCTCTTTTGACATGGGGCTTAAATTCAAAAAGCCTCCATTTAAGCCTCTCATTTGAGCCCCCATAAGGAGTGCTCTTAGAAAACTTATTCATGACTTATTTTTCCTAAAATCATCACATTTTGATTTTACCCATTTATTAATGAAATTTTACAAATCACCTATTTTTACCTTTTTCAAAACACCGTCATATTATTCAAAAAAGCAATTTTATTTAAACTATTTTTAAATAATGAATACATTTTTCTTTCAAAATGAGTTAGTCTTTCTAATATATTCTAGTCACAAAATAAGGACCCTATAATTATCGACACGCCCCTGATTACATTAGATATAATAATGAAGAAAATTAGTAAAATTATCGTACTATGATATTGTTTAATTAATGTGGGTTTCTTTATTTTAATATTAAAATATATATTATTAATTAAATTCTCATTTAGTCAACTTTTCGTTGTGACAATATTGAATTCGCCATAATTTTTATTAAAAATTAATCTTGTATCATTGTTGATAAGTATATGTATATCAATTTATAATTTATTATATTGGTTTGTCTAATCTATTAAGAATTCCTATTAAGGAATATAAATCCTAAATAGAAAAGAGTAAATTTATTTTAAAAAAAATCTAAAAAATTAACACATAATCAAACATTCTATATAAGAAATCTTAACATATACCCTAAGGATATAAGTTAGAAAAATCGTTATTATATTTATGTTATTTTTAATTTTAATAATTTTTATTGTTTGAAGTCATTTTCTAAAAGAGTATCAATATCAACGTTCTATACTTCTATATATAGAGTAATTACGGGATGATAAGGTTACATCCTTAATCATTCAAAAAAATTGAACAGTTTTAGATTTAAAAGATATTAAAAAAGAGAGAGAAGATAGGGTGACAAAGACTAGTTAGGGAAACTGCCGTATCGACAATTCCCTTGATACAGGTAATTTTGTTTGGTAGGGTCATCCACCCACCCTCCCTTAAAACACATGTAAAATTAGGAAAAAGATATATACACACGAAAATTTTTCTAAATGTAAATTAAAATATGCGTTAAACCTTAACGTATGGGTGGGGTGTGATATGTCTTAACGCACAAGGGACAAATAGGCATTTTCGGAAAATTCGGGGGTACCACCTGTGCGTTAAGGCATAACGCACAGGTTGAAATGGGCCAAGGGAGACAGGCCCAAAATGACATTGTATCTGTGCGTTAAGCCTTAACGTATGGCACTGTAGTTGTGCGTTAAGGCTTAACGCACATAAAAAAAAAAAAAAAATTGCCCCATAATCATGTAGAGAATTTCAATACGAGTCCGTACATATAAAATTCGTCCAAAACGGACATCGTTTGCCCCTCCAAAAGCCCAAAAAACGGACATATAAAATTCTGGCTAATACGGCGACCGGAGGTGGGTAATCGGCGGTGAGAGCTTGGGGCTTTGGAAGCTAACTTCCAGACGCAACTTTTGGTGGTAGCGGCGACTCCAACGGTGGACGGTGGTCGACGAATTTCTTCGATGAACAGACACGGCCGCGGAGCTAGGGTTCTTGAGCTTTTGGGATTAAATTGGATACCGAAAACTCATTGAAAGGTGCCCTATTTATAGGGGTTGGAAATGTCTCGGGGATAGCTTCGAAATCGTATAAAGTTTGACCTAAAACGATATCGAATTGGCCCAGATATCGGTCAATTTCCATAAAGCTAAAAACCGAATTTTTCTTTCCATAAATACCCAAGTTTTGAAGTTGTGGAGAAATTGAATGAAAATAAAAAGTTCGGCTTAAATCTGTAATTACGTTAACGATCTAATGGACGGAGAGTGGGGTAGGGTGGTACGTGTTGGACGGAGATGGATATCGAATTGGCCCGGATCTAATGGACGGAGAGTGGGGTAAGTATACTAAATTTAATGAAACACTATAATATATAAGTCGGTATACTAGATTTAATTACATACTATAGTACATAAGCGTAACTATATGAAATATAACGAAATACTATAGTACATAAGTGTGACTATATGAAATATAATGAAATACTATAGTACATAAGTCTAAGTATACTAGATTTCATGAAATACTATAGTACATAAGTGTGACTATATGAAGGATAATGAAATACTATAGTATAAAAGTGTAACTATATGAAATATAATAAAATACTATAGTTTATATGTCTAAGTATACTAGATTTTATGAAATACTATAATACATAAGTGTAACTATATGAAATAATGAAATACTATAGTACATAAGCGTAACTATATGAAATACAATGAAATACTATAGTACATAAGTGTGACTATATGAAATATAATGAAATACTATGTATATAAGTGTAACTATATGAAATATAATGAAATACTATAGTTTATAAGTCTAAGTATACTAGATTTCATGAAATACTATAGTACATACGTGTAACTATATGAACTATAATGAAATGTACTACAGTATATAAGTGTAACTATATGAATTTAATGAAACACTATAATATATAAGTCTAGGTATACTAGATTTAATGGAATACTATAGTACATAAGCGTAACTGTATGAAAAATAATGAATACTATAGTACATAAGTGTAACTATATGAAATTAATCGAAATACTATAGTACATAAGTGTGACTATATAAAATATAATGAAATACTATAGTACATAAGTCTAAGTATACTAGATTTCATGAAATACTATAGTACATAAGTGTGACTATATGAAGGATATGAAATACTATAGTATTAAAGTGTAAACTATATGAAATATAATAAAACTACTATAGTTTATAAGTCTAAGTATACTAGATTTCATGAAATACTATAGTAGATAAGCGTAACTATATGAAATACAAAGAAATACTATAGTACATAAGTGTGACTATATGAAATATAATGAAATACTATAGTATATAAGTGTAACTATATGAAATATAATGAAATATTATAGTTTATAAGTCTAAGTATACTAGATTTCATGAAATACTATAGTACATAAGTGTAACTATATGAAATATAATGAAATACTATATATATAAGTGTAACTATAGAAATATAATGAAATACTATAGTTTATAAGTGTAACTATATGAAATTTAATGAAATACTATAGTACATAAGTGTAACTATATGAAATTTAATGAAATACTATAGTACATATGTGTACTATATGAAATTTAATGAAATACTATAGTACATAAGTGTAACTATATGAAATTTAATGAAATACTATAGTATATAAGTCTAAGTATACTAGATTTAATGAAACACTATATATATAAGTCTAAGTATACTAGATTTAATGAAATACTATAGTACATAAGTGTAACTATATCAAATATAATGAAATACTATAGTACATAAGTGTAACTTATGAAATTTAATGAAATATTATAGTACATAAGTGTAATTATATGAAATTTAATGAAATACTATAGTTTATAAGTCTAAGTATACTAGATTTCATGAAAAACTATAATACATAAGTGTAACTATATGAAATATAATGAAATACTATAGTACATAAGCGTAACTATACTAGATTTAATGGAATACTATAGTACATAAGCGTAACTATATGAAAAATAATGAAATACTATAGTACATAAGTGTAACTATATGAAATTTAATGAAACACTATAATATATAAGTCTAGGTATACTAGATTTAATGGAATACTATAGTACATAAGCGTAACTGTATGAAAAATAATGAAATACTATAGTACATAAGTGTAACTATATGAAATATAATGAAATACTATAGTACATAAGTGTGACTATATGAAATATAATGAAATACTATAGTACATAAGTCTAAGTATACTAGATTTCATGAAATACTATAGTACATAAGTGTGACTATATGAAGGATAATGAAATACTATAGTATAAAAGTGTAACTATATGAAATATAATAAAATACTATAGTTTATAAGTCTAAGTATACTAGATTTCATGAAATACTATAGTACATAAGCGTAACTATATGAAATACAATGAAATACTATAGTACATAAGTGTGACTATATGAAATATAATGAAATACTATAGTATATAAGTGTAACTATATGAAATATAATGAAATATTATAGTTTATAAGTCTAAGTATACTAGATTTCATGAAATACTATAGTACATAAGTGTAACTATATGAAATATAATGAAATACTATAGTATATAAGTGTAACTATATGAAATATAATGAAATACTATAGTTTATAAGTGTAACTATATGAAATTTAATGAAATACTATAGTACATAAGTGTAACTATATGAAATATAATGAAATACTATAGTACATATGTGTAACTATATAAAATTTAATGAAATACTATAGTACATAAGTGTAACTATATGAAATTTAATGAAATACTATAGTATATAAGTCTAAGTATACTAGATTTAATGAAACACTATAATATATAAGTCTAAGTATACTAGATTTAATGAAATACTATAGTACATAAGTGTAACTATATCAAATATAATGAAATACTATAGTACATAAGTGTAACTTTATGAAATTTTAATGAAATATTATAGTACATAAGTGTAATTATATGAAATTTAATGAAATACTATAGTTTATAAGTCTAAGTATACTAGATTTCATGAAATACTATAATACATAAGTGTAAATATATGAAATATAATGAAATACTATAGTACATAAGCGTAACTATACTAGATTTAATGGAATACTATAGTACATAAGCGTAACTATATGAAAAATAATGAAATACTATAGTACATAAGTGTAACTATATGAAATTTAATGAAATACTACAGTACATAAGTGTAACTATATGAAATATAATAAAATATTATAATATATAATGTAACTATATGAAATATAAAGAAATACTATAGTATATAAGTCTAAGTATACTAGACTTAATGAAATACTATAGTACATAAGTGTAACTATATGAAATATAATGAAATACTATAGTACATAAGTATAACTATATGAAATTTAATGAAATATTATAGTACATAAGTGTAATTATATGAAATTTAATGAAATACTATAGTTTATATGTCTAAGTATACTAGATTTTATGAAATACGATAGTACATAAGTGTAACTATATGAAATATAATGAAATACTATAGTACATAAGCGTAACTATATGAAATACTATAGTACATAAGTGTGACTATATGAAATATAATGAAATACTATAGTATATAAGTCTAAGTATACTAGATTTAATGAAACACACTATAATATATAAGTCTAAGTATACTAGATTTAATGAAATACTATAGTACATAAGTGTAACTATATCAAATATAATGAAATACTATAGTACATAAGTGTAATTTTATGAAATTTAATGAAATATTATAGTACATAAGTGTAATTATATGAAATTTAATGAAATACTATAATATATAAGTGTAACTATATGAAATATAATGAAATACTATAGTATATAAGTCTAAGTATACTAAATTTAATGAAACACTATAATATATAAGTCTAGGTATACTAGATTTAATGGAATACTATAGTACATAAGCGTAACTGTATGAAAAATAATGAAATACTATAGTACATAAGTGTAACTATATGAAATTTAATGAAATACTATAGTACATAAGTGTAACTATATGAAATTTAATGAAATACAATAGTATATAATTCTAAGTATATACTAGATTTAATGAAATACAATAGTTTGACCTAAAATTTATACAAAATTATAGTAGAAAAATGCAAAAAAAAACCAAAAAAAATCACTATAATGCTTTATATGTCGGGCACCAAATTGTAAAAAAAAATGGGTAGAAAGGCTTTGTTTTTTGGGCTTTTGGAGGGGCAAACGATGTCCGTTTTGGACGAATTTTATATGTACGGACTCGTATTGAAATTCTCTACATGATTATGGGGCAACAAAATTTTTTTTTTTTGTATGTGCGTTAAGCCTTAACACACAGCTACAGTGCCATACGTTAAGGCTTAACGCACAGCTACAGTGCCATTCTGGATATTTTTTCCACTTTTATTCCAATTTTGTCCCTTGTATGTTAAGCCTAAACGCACCAGCCTGTACGTTTAGCCTTAACGCACAAAATAGTTTGCATATAGACGATATTTCGTTTGCAAATAGACTGACCCTAAAATTATAGTTAAAAATTAAAATTAAAATTTGGGGTTTAAGATTTAGAATTTAGGATTTATAATTTGTAATTTAGTGTTTAGGATTTATAACTTTTATTTAGGCTTTATAATTTTGAATTTAGGATATAAAGGTCAATGTAAAAGGAAGAAGGTTGGTGATCCTAAAGGTCACTCAATCATCCTCCAAAATTTTGTTATATGTAAGAAGGGGTTTGTTTATGACTCTTATAGTGTAAAATAAGGATTATTATGGGCAGTAGATTTTGGAGAATGGAGGACTAAGATTAAAAGGTATAAGTGGCACGGTGACATTTTCGTAGTTATCGAGTTTTTTTAGTTTTTTTTTCCCTCTTTTGAACGCAATGCGCTAATGTATCTAGGTTCATAAACATTATACTAGAGGTTCACAAACTTTAAACTAGAGGTTCACAAACTTTACACTATAGGTTTACAAACTAACTTTATACTAAGGTTCACAAAACTTATGCCGGAGATCCACAAACTTATACTTCGATTCACAATGTGTTATTAAAAAGCATGTTTACTCTGTTATTAAATATGAACATTTAATATATTAAGCATGAACCTTTGTTATACTACATATGAACCTTTAATATATATGAACCTCTAGTGTACTAACTGTGAACCTCAAACATAGTTTAAAGTTAACAACCGTGCACCTTTTTACGTTTAGTATGCGCATTATCAAATGTAAATCTTTAGTATATTAAGTATGAACATTGAATAACTAATATAACCCTTGGTCTAAGTAGTTCATATATACAATTTTGAGCATGTTCATGTTTGAGCACATTTTTCATCGGTCTATGAGGTTCATTTGTTACATGTACAAAATTCATATAAAATCATATAAGGTTTATATTTCTTCTTCTAAAAACTACATCTTATTTTCTATATTGTGCACCCAAAAAATAAATTAGAGTTCATATATTATCATCTGATGTTCATAATTAATAACATCAAGGTTCATATTATAGAATATAGATTCTTAAAGACAAATCCATAATTAATTTGGATAATATATAAAAACTAAAAACTATAATTATTTTAGACCCAAAAAAAAGCGTGCTTCTAATTGTAACTATTGAATATGTATGTGTGTTTGAGTATTAAATATAAGGAAAAAGCAAGAAATTGAAGAAAAAAAAAATAGGCGTGCTACTCTTCTTGAATGTCGAACTAAATACCTCTTCTTTCTCCACAGGCTTCTACCACTAGGCTACACGCTCCAACTTAAACAAACAACATCAATTTCATTTTAATCACACGCACGTGTTAAACACCATAAGCTCCGTCTGCATTTCATCCGATCTCATACAAAATACTCTCTCCGTTCATAAAAGAGTGTCGTTTTAGCTTTAATATTTTGTTAAAAAAATGTTTGTCATTTTAATATTTAGGTAATGGTTTTTTGTGAATTACGAGATTTGTTATTGAAATGCTAGATATTGATTCTTTATATGAAAAATTTAATAATAATTAATTTTATAACAATCGTGTCGAACGTTAAATCACATGTATTATTGAACAAAAGAAAGTATATATTAGAGTTGTCTTCAACTTTCAAAACAGAGGCCGAACTTTATGAATATGATTCTTGTAGTAATCATGGACTTCATCGGCTTTGTGTTTGGCGTAACTGTTGAATTATTGAGTTTTAATAGTAATAAACATCCAATTAATATGTTTGTTGAGTGTTTCAGAAAAATATAGGTATGTCACATGGAACAAAGGTTATGTCGCTTTGTGAATTGAGAGGGAACGTAAAGTCTGTCTGATGTAACGTTACCACAAAAGGAACAATGGCGTTGATTCTTTGACAAAGGCAATGATAAAAAAGACTGTTGTCAAATTGATAAGATCTCGTGAAGATAGGATGATGATTATGATCTGAAGACTTGGGAAAAATGAAGGTCGTGATCTTGGTGGATTTGGTTAAGAGGAGAGATAAAAAATTGTGTCTTATCTTTTGATTGTATTTTAGGATAAAATCCCTCGGATATGATCGGTTTTAAAAGAAAGATCTTTTAGGATATAGGAGATCTTTTTCTTGCTGGAAAGGAAGATAAAGATTTCATTTCGTGCTATAGTTTTTAGGAGTAGACTATATAATGGATGAGATTTCCATTTAGAAAGTTGACAACAATGAACCCAAGCACCGATGCGAGTTGCGAGAAGAAGTCTTCAAGTCTTTGCCGTTGAGCTCGTGCATTCGAATTGGTAGAAGTGATTTAAAGATGATGAAAACGAACAGAGATGAATAAGATAAATAGATTCTTCTAAATTCTCTACGGTGAAAACTAGAAGATGGTGATTTTTCTCTAAGTAGCTAGTTGGCTATTTGGAGTTTTCCACTCTAAGTTGTGTGTTTAAAGATTTATCTTTCTTGTGTTTATTCTGATGTATATTCTGTGAGAACAAAGATTTTGCTTCTCTAGAGGTAACATTAACGATCCAACGATAAAGTGTATCTGGTGAAAAAAAAAAAAAATAAATAATGTAGTAATAAAAAAATTAATAATTTTATAACACTCTATCGAAGTTTAAAAAATTACTTTAAAATAAAATGTATTTATAAATAATAAAATATTTACAAAGATTTGACCTTGTATAAGGCTATGTTTGGCAAGATATTTAGAAAGACTTTTTTTATAAAAAGTACTTATTTTTTACCTATTACAATTTCACATACCACTCAAATTTCAAAAATTATAATTTTTTTTAAAATACATTATATATAAAAAAATTGTAAATACAATTATCAAACAAATAATTCACGAATAGAAGGTAGAGAAATACCTTTTTGTGGGGAACAACTTGGATTGGGTCTTAACAACGGGCCGCCGCGAAAAGGTTTGCAGGAGGCGAGCCAACCCCTTAATGATACATTATAATATTCTTGGCGCTATATATAGTTTGCTTTGATATTGTATTTATTCCTCCTATATAATATTAGTTAGGCCCTTCATAGTGTGTGCTTATGGGGACACAATAATTTTTTTTATGTTTAGCAATAATATTTTTTAGCCATCAATCTTACTTTAAAAAAAAAAGGGTTTATCATTTTTACTTTAGGGAATAACTTAGAAATAATTTTCAAAGTTAACTTCTTAACAAGTGTCCATAGACACACATTAGAAAAATTGAGTTAGGTATCCTACAAATGATAGTTATTCAAAATTCATTTTGTCTCTATTTTCTTCATCCTATGTCATATGTCACTCTCATATTTTTCAATTTAAATAAAGAAATATTTAGAGTGAATTTAGATAATCAACTTGCCCTTTTAGTATATACATGATCTTGATTTTCTATAAAATTTGTATGTCAATTTTTTTTTTGTGATTCTAGATAATTACTTGCCTTTTTCGCATATGATCTTGCTTTCCTAAAAAAATGTCAAATTTTTAGTGTGACTATAATTTTCATAAATTACTTTTTATTTGACTAAAATAAGGATATATATAATTTGGTTTATCTCTACCTACTTAAATATAATATTTATATTATAATTCATATTATTATATTTATATTATGATACATGCCCGCACCTCATTAAGCCACATCATCTATGTCATTTTTCATTTCCATAATATATCATGTTATCTGATGTGTCAATATTTTTTGTATTTCAATTTTAAAAATATGCTTCCTAATTAATTTATATTATATAAACATTGTATAATATATGATTGGGAAAAATACTTTATAAAAATATTTTTGTTAATCAACGATATAATTATGCCATAAAAATCCATATCATACTATCAATATACTTAAATAAAGTAATTTAAAATACTTATTCTTATATATATATGAGGAGAAGACTTAGGGTGTATAGTTAGGAACAATGATGACCACTAAATCTAAGGACTAATGAATGATAGCTATGATTAGAACACATAGAGTGATAAAATTGTACAACAAACTTGAAAATAAAAATTCATTTTTTTTTGGAAAATATTTTTTAGAATTTTTTTCGTAATTTTTATTAATATAATACTGATAAGTGCTATTTTGTAGCGCATATCTGGGGGTTATTACCAGGTTTGAGGCGCCATTTGGATGGATTTAGAGCACAATTGTGGATTATGGAGTTAGAGTGGAGAAGTGAAGAAATCATGGGATTTATAGAGGTTTGAAGTGTATTGAAGAGTAGAAGAACAATGTGCTGAATTCAAATGGTTCGTTCTCTCTACTCAGATGTCCAAATTAAGTGATTCTAATTCTAGGAGTTAGATCTTGAAGTCTACTGCAAGTCCTCAAAATATGAGCGCAATCCGAGTTGGGAATCAAAAGTTATGGCATTTTTACTAAAGTATCGCAGAAGCTGAAAAAGGCACCGCCGCCCCGCGGTGGATCTCACCGCGACCCGGCGGTGGATCTCAGAGAAGGCTGACGCCTCACGACCATTACGCGTAAAGAAAAGCAGCGCTGAATTGAAGCTGGAGAAAGCGGACGATGACGGAGGATGACATCAGCGCCTTGATGATTTGTTGAAGATGGGCCGCTGATGTGAAGAGTGGGCCGATCAGCTGGAATTGGAGATGGGCAGACGAGAGGCTTGCACGAGAATTACGGGATTAATTCCCTATTTCGTTTGTTTATTTTTGGCTATTAGTTTTATTATTATTTCCTTTTATTATTTTTATTACTTTTAGATTTAGGTTAAATACTCTTTTGTTAACCTAGTTGCCACAAGTTACAATTCTCCTTCAGGAGACTTAGTTCGTTCTTCATTCTGCCTCCAGGGTTTTCAACCCATGGAGAGCTAAACACCTTTGTTCTGCTAGACGTTTGAAGCAATACAGTTGATTCGATTGTGAGATTTCTATTCCTTGTTCTTATTCTTATGTGTGTTGGTTTGATTCTCTTGGTTATATTGATTATTGATTTATCATTGTTCTTCATAGTCTGGCCAGCTAGGTTGAGTAATATCTATCAATTGCTAGGATTGCATATAGGGGTTCCGAGTGCATATCTAGTAGCAAACACAATTGTGCGTATAGGGGTTCCGAGCGTACAATTGTGAGTGAGAATCAGTTGCATGCGAGTATTAATATGTCTTTCTATTTGCATGTATCCTATATCCTTGTGTGCATTGCTATTGCTTTGTTGGTGGTAAAGTACACCGACAACTGTGAGAATCGGAGGTGCTTTACCATTGGCATAGTAATAAGTCTATTGGCAACTGTGAGAATCAATAGTACTTAAGATCAGGGTGGGAACAACCATAAGAATAGTAAAAGAACTTGGATTGAATAGATTTCAGTGATCAACTTATATCTCTGTATTGTGGATCTCGTTCTAGTGGAACTACTTTCCCCATTCATATTCTCAAGTCAACTAAACATGTTTACTTTACTGTGTTTGATAATCAAAACCCCCCTTTTCTTGTTACCTTGCATGCTGATTAACATTTAGAAAGATCACTTTCTCCCTGTGGATTCGACCCTTGCTTGCCTCTACTATTTGTGTAGGTTTGTTAGGATTATTTTGTTTAAGGTGCCACGACAACGCCTTATCAAATTGGCGCCGTTGCCGGGGAGGCAAGTTTTGATTTTTCCGTGTGTTTGTTTTGTGTGCGTGTTACTTTGGTGTGGACCTATCTTACGGTCCACACCCGTGCTACTGATTTTTGTTTTTCTATTTTTGCTTTTGATACAGATATGGAGTTCGGGGGAGAACCGCACGAAAGACCATGCCCCTACTCATTCTCGCCAGAGAGGGGATACGACCCAACTCCCAGTGCAGCAAAGCCAGTTAGAGCCTGCATAATCTGTCGCGAAATGCTGCATACCACTGACGATTGTCCAGGACTTCCCGCATTCAGAGCAGCAGTAAATGCACGTCGAGGTCTGAACTCGCAGGGACCGAAACAGGAGCCATATCCGGACACTTACAGCTCAGGGTGGAGGGAGCACTATAACCCAATTCCATATGGAAATCAACCACAATGCTCGCCTGCACCCAATGCTGATGTACTCAGCACTCTGATGCAAAGTATAGCAACTGTGGCCCAGAACGTGATCTCAATGCATACAACCATGGCCCAGAACGTGTCCTCACTGCAAGCAACCATGGCTCAGAGTGTCCAACAACAACAAGAGGCGATTTCCAGTCTCCAAAGCCAAGTTAACCAGCTGAGTAAAGCGTTGCTTGAATCAAAGTCAGCACAACCACAAGTCCCTGCAGCAAAAAATACACAAGAGGCTGAGATTGGGACCAGTAAGGTGCTCGCTCTTCTCTTTCATTGTTCGCTGCCAGTGCCGCTGCCTCCACTCTGCAGTCTGCGCCAGTTGCCTCTTCTCTTCACCACCACAACTCGAGAGCGCCGACGCCGAATCACCTAGGCTGGGCACGCCTCACCGGCCGACGACTTCGCTCCACGCCCCTGCCGCAACTCCGCAAGCACTGCTTAGCGCCTCAGACAGTACTACAGTAGGTTAGTCTTCAATTTGAAATTGATTTTAAAGCTTTTCTTTTGCTAATTGTTTATTAAGTCTTTGAATTTAGTTGATATACTTAATTAGTTGGTTGGATTTGGTTGATTTGTTGAATGGATTTGTCTAGGGTTTCAAAATTGAATTTTAGTGAAGCTCATTGAAATTCTATTTATGCTTCTACTTTTTGTTGTTGTTTATTGAAGTCTTAGTTTGTTTATAGTTAATTAGTTGATTGAATTTTGTTAATTTGTTGAATGAATTTTTTTAGGGTTTTGAATTTGAACCTAAATTAGGTTGTTTACTAGTTTTAGATTAGTTACTTTTTGCAATTAGTTAAAAATTTGCTTGAATTTATATATTAAACTTAATTTTATTTGATTGTTGTGTTTAATTGAACTTTTTAAAATTGAATTGTTTTGAGTAGAGATATGGATAAATTTGTTGTGCGGGTAAGAGAATGTCGGTTTCAAATGTTGAAGTCTTAGTTTGTTTATAGCTACTTTTGTTTAATATTATATAGTTGATTATCTATTAGTAGTAATGAACTCTTTTATAGTCATATTTATTTATTATAATATAATATTATTTTGGATTTTCTCTTTGAAAATTTTCTGGTTCCGTCACTAGTTCCAGCTATAAGAGGCACGTATTAAACCTACGTACATTTGATTTCAAGTAGGATACGTGGTAGGATTAAACTGTAATTCTTGTTTGAAACATATTACAGGAGTACAAATTAACTAATGGGTATCTATTCTCTTAGTTTTTTACTTAGTCTTACAACACAAAACACAACCAAACCGAAAAGAAAACTCCCAATAAAAAAAAGATATCATAATTTGGTAAGTAATTAAACATTAATCTGCATACCTTGATACCCACAAAGTGGATAAGCAAATTCCGTAGCTTCAAAATCAAGCGTGGCTCCATCGTCTGCTTCTTCCTGTCCATCACTAACTTGGCCTTGCTCACGTAGTCTAATGGATTTACAACGTTTTTGATGTAATAAATAGGCAACAAAAAAACCCCTGTTTTGTTTCCCCACCACGATTCCAAACTGCTTTCTTTAATTAATTTGGACAACTCCTACAACATAATATATTCAAATATTTGTCAAAATATATAATACATTAATTAATTCAACCTGTAAATCTGTTAATCAAAGATGAACACGTACGGACCAGAAATTCAGATTGCGGTCTCAAATTAGCCATAAGCATGCCTGTAATCTGCTGACCCTCCTTCAATTCTATTCATAAATTATATACTCAATTGGGCAGATCTTAATATATGATCCGATCAAATTAATATAAACGGAAACAAGAAGTATAAGAGATATTTATATAAGACAGGGTTTAGCACATATATATATATATTAATTAATTTTACCCGTAGACGATCGAGCATTGATATATTTCATGAATCCGCCCCATATGATGCCGCACAAAATGTCATTGATAGTCTGCATACAGAATTGTTTTCTTTTATTTTCTATTTTTAGATTAAAAAAAATCACCAATCAAGTATATTAATAGAGGGAAATTCGAAATTAAATTCTTTATCCTCTAAATATAGTCTAGTATGATATGATTGGTCAATAAATTTTCGAACCACATTAAAAAGTATTTATTCATCAATAATATAATAAAAAATCTAAATTTGTCGATTAGTTTATTTAAATTTTGATAAAAAAAAGGGACAGAGCAGACTGTGATTTCTCACAGCATTTGGAATAGCCGTCTTGACTAGCTTGACATCTTCCAATTTGAACTTTGCGGTGGCAAGCTTTTGGGGCCAATTATGAACGTAGTCCCTGGCATTGAGCACCGTCTTCTTGTCTCTTAGGAAAAACAGTTTGAGCATGAAAAGCAGCAAAAACACCATGGAAAACCAAGCGTAGTTGAGAAACCCTAACATCCCTCCACCCGTATTTGACCTCCATTTCGCAGGCCTCGCCGCCGTCTTCGCATCAGCGACACTGATGCTAATTTCCTCGGTCTTCGGGGGGCTCCCGATCTCCCTTATAAGCGACGCCAGGGACGAGCCGTCGCCTATCGCGTGATGCACCCGCAGCACCAGGCACTTCAAATCCACCAGCACGTGTATCTCCCACAAGGGCTTGTCGGTGTCCAGCGGCGGGGCCAACGCCAGCTCGGCTAAGTAGGCGTTGACGGCGTCTTCGGCCTCCTCACCCTTGAGGTCGGGGTTGTGGCGGAGGGTGGTGAAGTGCCGGTCGATGTCCACTCGAGTCGGCATCCAGTATTGCTGGCCGCCGTCCTGCTTCACCAGGAGGCTTGTGAACCTGGGGAGTTGGAGCATTACGGAGCTTGAGAAGAACTCTTTTACGGCTTCCACGTCGATCGCCTTCTCCAATCCGATCGCGAAATGCTCCACTTGGTAGGATCTGGGCGCGTCGTTAAATTGTAGGGTTGTGGGTGTCGCTGTTATCACTTGTTTGCTTCTTTCATCCCCCATGATTCAACAAATTAAGCCAATCTTTTATTTTTCGGACGCACATTCCTACTATGTTATGCTTCATATATACTTTTCCAGTAGGGAAGACGTATGAAACATTCCTTCATTTAAATCCTCTCATATATACTTATACTTTTATCGGTTTTTCTACTGTCCACACATCACACGTGCTAAAAGTTTATTTTAGAAATCATTTTTAAACTATTTTTCAATGTAAAAATGATAAATCCTTTAAAATAAAGTTCAATTAATAACTGCAAATGATTATTGTTAAGCATCTAAAAGTTATTGTATACCCACTAGCGCACACACAAAAAAAAAACCTAGATTAATTTCAAACTGGACATATACAAATAAAATATAATACCTTATAACTATTAGGTTATGAGTCCAAATTCTCCTAAGACCTAGTATATCCTATAGACAAAAAAAGAGTTAATGACCGAGCCTATTACTCTATACTCCGATCCGTATATGTTTAATTTTTTTTTTGTACATGTACGTGATCGGTCTTTGTTCACTTAACATCAACGCCTTTCATGTTAATTTTGTCAAGGCCGGCTCACTATTATAGCGCTTGGCTGATAAATATATTTTTAACTTCGTTGTAACATGTTTGTTTGTCGTATACTTTTCATTTGAATTACATGCCATCTATTATGAATTGAAATACTTAGTTACAAGATTGGCGAATATTGTATAGCATGAAGGTTGTCAGTTAGAACAACCGATAAACTTGATATAATTAAGGACAACTGACCAACAAATATAATTTTGGTTCGAATATATATCTCACTATAAAATGAAGTATATTTTATCATTTGACTAGTGAAATATATCGATTATGAATTGAAATATCTCAGTACGTACTTCATTAGCTAGAGTGGATATGCAATTCAAGTTACCAGAATCACCTAGTCCTCACGTGTACCACAAAGGTATAGTCAGTTAGAAAAAACCAGAAAAAATGATTCAATGAAGGACAACTGACAAACGAACATTCATGCACTTTTGATTCATAAATCTACTATATATCTATTAAGCTAGAACCTAATTACGTTACATGTTACTCCTTCATTAAAACCGTCATATAACACTCCCTCATTAAAACTGACATATGTTATTTTTTGTTTTTTTTTCAATTTTTTCAAATAAATCTAATTATAAATCAAAGTTTATTTTCCTAAACCTATCACTTATATTTTCCTAATTTAAATACAAATTAAGCACAAAGATTACAAGTTAATCACAAAGATTACAAATCCAAAATTTCCTAATTATATACAAATCCAAAATTTCCTAATCTACTATATATCTATTAAACTAGAACCTAATTACGTCACATGACACTCCCTCATTAAAACCGCCACATAACACTCCCTCATTAAAACCGTCACATGTCATTTTATGTTTTTTTCAATTTTTTTAAATAAATCTAATTATAAATCAAATTTTATTATCCTAAACCTATCACTCATTTTTTCCTAATTTAAATACAAATAAAGAACAAAGATTACAAGTTAATCACAAAGATTACAAATTCAAAATTTCTTAATTATATACAAATCCAAAATTTCCTAATTATATGTAAGATTGAGATACGAATTTATGATCCAAAATTGATTTTAATATCAATATTATCTAGATTTATTTTGTAATACATAGATTGATTTTAATAATTATTAATACTTTGATTCAATATATATGACGTAAAAATCCGTGTCTGGCACGAGAATTACACTAGTTTAAATAAAAACACTACGATATATCTAATTAATTAAGTTTTTGCTATGAGGGTCAAAAACTTATAATTGATAAAATAATGTAGTCAATTAGGAGAGAAATTTCCAAAATTCACGGATGCACTTGTCTTGTGAGTAGGTTAAACACAAAAAGCATGTCATTTTTAGGTCTAACAAATCAGTAGAATGGAAAATAAATGTTTTGGAATTTTGCTGTTTAAATTTTCTTTTCATTTGGCATAATATATATAAGATATTCTCAGCTAAAGAACACTAATAAAAAAAACTAACGGTTGGAATAGTATACAGTATAACCCAAGTATTTAGCAATACTACAAGGTTCAAATCATGGCGTTATGAGTAAAGCATTTTTTTTTTGGAAATGGTAAATATATTTCCAAAGGGCAAAGAAAATCCCAAAATTTGTACAAGGACTAAAAGTTTTGAAGGACAAACATATCAGCTGAAAAGCTCTACAAACAGAAATTCAAGGGATGGAGATGGAGAAATCATATCTGGGTAAGGGGTCCGAGTGGAATTTAGTTTCTCAAACCACTGTCTCTCTAATAGTCTTCAATCTGATCTTGCTTCTTGAACGAAGCTTGGTGAGTGAGATTGCCTGCTTAGCACATTCAATGGGATCTATGGTAGATCCTTGAAAGATTTTCATGGTTACGGGCCCTCCAAATAGAGTATACTGTGGCAGAAAAGGCGAACCTAGCTTGAATATGCTGGAGTGCTTGGCTTTGCTCTCAGCAAACTGATTCAACCATTCACTGATGTTCCTGGCATTAATAATAACTCCGGTCCATTTCATGACTAAAAACAAGACATGGTGAGAAAAGGGGCATTCGAACCATATATATATGCTCATCAGTTTCTGGGGCTGAATTGCACATCGGGCAAGTGGGGGATGTTGGAGAATATTGAATTCTCTAAATCAGGATTGATAATAATAGATTTGCTATAAATGAAAATAGTAATTCTATTCTTGGAAACGATTAATAATCGTTAGAAATGAGAGATTAGAATTTAAGAGGTAATTCTATTTTTTATCTTTTGAATTCCTATATAAACCTTATAAGTTTTCATTTGTAAACATCCAAAAAAAAAACACAGAGAGAAAAGCTTAGTTTAAAGCATTAAACAGAGAGAAGCTTTCAGGAGAATTTTTTGCATAAAATTCCAGTGTGTAGTTTTGGGTGTGGGTATTAAGTAATTGAGTTGTAATCACGTTATCATTCTATCAAAGTTTTGCGGCAGATTAGAAACATCTCGTGTGTGTGTTTTCTATCATTGTCATTCTCATTATTCTGATTTTCGGGAAAGTTGAGTGTATTATTTTTTTTCTATCAATTGGTATCAGAGCGTTGATTGTAAACAATTCACATAAAGTCAGATTTGAGTTGGAGCAATGGCTGCAGAAGATAGAAAGGTGAAACTCGACAAGTTCGATGGTGCAGATTTCGGATTTTGGAAGATGCAGATCGAAGATCACTTATACCAAAAGAATCTTTATCAACCTCTGTCAGAAAATAAGCCAGAGAGTATGAAGGATGAAGATTGGAAGATTCTTGATAGACAAGCCCTTGGAGTTATACGATTGACGTTGTCATGCAATGTTGCTTTCAATATAGCAAAAGAAACGACCACGGCGGGTCTTATGGCAGCACTCTCAAATATGTATGAGAAGCCATCAGCCTCCAACAAAGTTCATTTGATGAGGCGACTATTCAATTTGTGAATGACAGAAGGCGCATCGGTAGCTCAACATCTCAATGGACTCAATACGGTTACAACCCAATTGAGTTCAGTTGGGATTGAATTCGATGAAGAAGTACGAGCCTTGATATTATTGTCTTCTCTTCCAGAGAGTTGGAATGCTACCGTCACGGCTGTGAGTAGCTCATCAGGAAGCAATAAGTTAAAGTTTGATGATGTTTGTGATCTGGTTCTCAGTGAAGAGATCCGACGAGGAGCGTCGGGTGAATCATCAACCTCTTCAGTTTTACATACAGAGTCAAGAGGAAGAAACTCAACCAGAGGATATGGACGTGGAAGATCAAACCATCAAGGTGGATCAAGGGATACAAGGTCAAAATCAAGAAATCATAATAATTCCTCTACCTCGAAAACCATCGAGTGTTGGAATTGTGGGAAGACCGGGCACTACAAAAATCAGTGCAAGAGTGCACCGAAAAACCAGGAGACGAAGGCAGAGGCGAATGTTACATTTACCTCAGAAGAAGATGATGCATTGATATGCTCTCTTGAGAGCAAGGAAGAATCTTGGGTGGTAGATTCAGGAGCATCGTTTCATGCTACTTGGAAGAGAGAGTTCTTCGAGGAGTATGTCTCAGGAAACCTTGGAAAAGTGTACCTCGGTGACGATCAACCTTGTTCGATTGTCGGTAAAGGTGTAGTGAAGATCAAGTTGAACGGGTCTGTTTGGGAGCTGAAAGATGTCAGACACATTCCCGATCTCAGAAAGAACTTGATATCAGTAGGCCAGTTGGCAGATGAAGGTTATGACACCAACTTCCGTGGAGATACGTGGAAGGTTTCAAAGGGTGCAATGACTATAGCTCGAGGTAAAAAGAACGGTACTCTTTACCTCACAGCAGGTGCGTGTTGTTCCATTGCAGTCGCAGTGGGAAATGAAGATTCCAATATGTGGCACCAGAGACTTGGCCACATGAGTGAGAAAGGGATGAAGCTTATGCATTCAAAGGGAAAACTCCCAGGTGTACAGTCAGTAGGGATAGACATGTGCGAAGAATGCATACTTGGAAAGCAAAAGAGGGTGAGCTTTCAGAAAAATGTTAGGGCCCCAAAGAAGGAAAGACTAGAGCTTGTCCACTCCGATGTTTGGGGGCCAACGACTACTTCATCCTTTGGCGGGAAGCACTATTATGTGACTTTCATCGATGATCACTCTCGGAAGGTATGGGTTTACTTTCTAAGACACAAGTCAGAAGTTTTTGAGGATTTCAAGAGATGGAAAGTGATGGTTGAAAACGAGACGGGTGTGAAAGTTAAAAAGATCAGAACCGACAATGGTGGTGAGTATGTAGACACCATGTTCAAAAACTTTTGCTATGAGCACGAGATTCGGATGGAAAGAACAGTGCCGGGAACTCCTCAGCAAAACGGTGTAGCTGAGCGTATGAACCGAACGTTGACAGAAAGAGCCAGAAGCATTCGTATACAGTCAGGTCTACCGAAGCAGTTCTGGGCAGAAGCAGTCAATACGGCATGTTACTTGATTAATCGAGGTCCATCGGTTCCGTTGCAGTTCCAGATACCAGAAGAGGTATGGAGCGGAAAAGCAATAAAGCTGACACATTTGAAGGTTTTCAGTTGTGTCGCATATTAGTGATCATGGAAGGAATAAGCTTGATCCTAAATCTAAGAAATGCACGTTCATCGGCTACGGAGAAGATGAGTTTGGATATCGCCTTTGGGATGATCAAACCAAGAAGGTGATCCGTAGCAGAGATGTGATTTTCAATGAGAGAGTCATGTATAAGGACAGGAATAATAGTGATGCCAGCGACTCAGGAGAGAGTGGGCCAACATTTGCAGATGCAAATTATAGTCCAGATAGTCCTATGACAGAGCCAATCATGAAAAGTCCTCAGTCAGAGGGACTTGTCGGACGTAGCAGTGTGCAACAGTTAGAGACGCCACAACCTTCTACTCCAGCTCCTGGATTAAGAAGGACTTCCCGACCTCATGTTCCTAACAGGAGATACATGAGTTATTTGTTGTTGACAGATGGAGGAGAGCCATAATGCTACGATGAAGCATGTCAGACTGGTGATGCAAGTAAGTGGGAGCTTGCAATGAAAGACGAGATGCAGTCTTTGACTTCAAACCAGACATGGGAACTAGCTGAGTTGCCCATAGGTAAGAAGGCACTTCACAACAAATGGTTGTACCGGTTGAAGAATGAGCATGATGGCTCTATCAGGTACAAAGCTCGACTAGTTGTGAAAGAGTTTCAGCAAAAAGAAGGTGTTGATTACAACGAGATTTTTGCTCCTGTTGTGAAGCTCAATACTATAAGATCAGTGTTGAGTATTATTGCCATTGAAGATCTTCATTTTGAGCAGTTAGGCGTGAAGAATGCATTTCTTCACGGAGAGTTAGATGAAGAGATATACATGCACCAACCAGAAGGATTCTCAGAAAAGGGAAAAGAGAAGATGGTGTGCAGACTCAAGAAGAGCTTGTATGGCCTTAAACAAGCTCCGAGACAGTGGTACAAAAAGTTTGATGGCTTCATGTACAATGAAGGTTTCCAGAAGTGTAACGCCGACCACTGTTGCTACTTCAAAAATTATCAGTCCAGTTATATCATATTGCTACTATATGTTGACGATATGTTAGTAGCAGGTTCTAATATGAATGAGATTAGAAGGCTGAAGCAGCAATTGTCAAAAGAGTTTGACATGAAGGACTTGGGTCCAGCAAAGAAGATTCTTGGAATGCAAATTACAAGAGATAGGCAGAAAGGGACATTGCAGTTGTCTCAATCAGAGTACATCAAACGTGTCTTGCAAAGGTTCAACATGAGCAGTTCCAAACATGTTAGTACACCTTTGGCAAGTCATTTTCGCTTATCCAAGGATCAGTCGCCTAAGACAGAAGAAGATAGAGAGTTCATGGCTAAGGTTCCTTATGCCTCAACCATTGGGAGTTTGATGTATGCTATGGTCTGTACAAGACCAGATATTGCACATGCAGTGGGAGTTGTCAGCAGGTTTATGTCAAATCCGGGAAAAGCTCACTGGGAAGCAGTGAAGTGGATATTAAGATATCTACAAGGCACGACAGAGAAATGTTTGTACTTTGGTAAGGGTGATATTAAAGTACAAGGCTATGTAGATGCGGACTTTGGAGGTGAAGTCGATAACTGGAAAAGCACAACGGGTTATGTTTTCACTGTCGGAAATACAGCTGTTAGTTGGATGTCACAATTGCAAAAGATTGTTGCTCTATCAACTACAGAAGCTGAATATGTAGCAGTGACTGAAGCTAGTAAGGAGATGATATGGCTTCAAGGTTTGTTAACTGAGCCGGGATTCGTACAAGAGAATAATGTGTTGTACAGTGATAGTCAGAGTGCAATACATTTGGCAAAGAATTCGGCATTTCATTCTAGAACCAAGCACATTGGACTTCGATACCATTTCATCAGATCGTTGTTGGAAGATGACGTATTGAAACTGGAGAAGATCCAAGGCAGTAAGAATCCAGCAGACATGTTAACAAAGACAGTGACTATTGACAAATTGAAGTTGTGTTCAACTTCAGTTGGCTTGCAGGAATGACAAGACCATGTGTGTGAAGACAGATTGAAATCAGTCTTCAAGTGGGAGATTGTTGGAGAATATTGAATTCTCTAAATCAGGATTGATAATAATAGATTTGCTATAAATGAAAATAGTAATTCTATTCTTGGAAACGATTAATAATCGTTAGAAATGAGAGGTTAGAATTTAAGAGGTAATTCTATTTTTTATCTTTTGAATTCCTATATAAACCTTATAAGTTTTCATTTGTAAACATCCAAAAAAAAACACAGAGAGAAAAGCTTAATTTAAAGCATTAAACAGAGAGAAGCTTTCAGGAGAATTTTCTGCGTAAAATTCCAGTGTGTAGTTTTGGGTGTGGGTATTAAGTAATTGAGTTGTAATCACGTTATCATTCTATCAAAGTTTTGCGGTAGATTAGAAACATCTCGTGTGTGTGTTTTCGGGAAAGTTGAGTGTATTATTTTTTTCCCATCAGGGGAGTCGACCTTCTCAAGTCTATGAAGAAACACCTTGGTTGGAGCTCTGTTTCTAGCAGCAATCCATGTGATGAAAGAGCAATGAGGGATGTTGGAGTTCAGCCAGAGGAGGGTGCCGCTCTTATGAAGTGGGCCTGAGTGCCTTCCGTGATTGTACAAGAATTTGGCAGCCTGCTTCCGATCAACTGAGCTCCAGCTGAAATCCCATTCAATCGGATCGGTCACTAGTTTAAGAGAAGCCACTTGGTCTCTAATATGAAGAATAGATTTCCACATCCAACTATCTCCATCTTCCTTGCTAACCTCCCAAACAGTATCATTCAATAGACTCCTTCCATAGTGCTTGAACAGATCTTGAGAGACAAGCACATTGCTTCGGAGGGTAGGCCCCTTGCCTGTTGTGAATAATTCTCTGAGCAGTAGCAATGATCTTATAGAGCACATTACAACATGAGATGGGCCGAAAGTCAGCAAGGGTCTTCGGGACAAGGTGAATGACAGTGGAGTTGATCTCCTTGAGCATTTTTCCATTAGTGAAGAGTGTTTGGACTGCAGAAGAAACATCATGTTCAATGATACTCCATGATGCCTTCTTGAAGAAGCAACCGTAATAGCCATCAGGACCGGGGGACTTGGAATCTGGAATGGAGAAAACTGCTTGAGTAGAGACCGGGCTCGTCATGGAAAGGGACTCTTCCTAATTCACACAAGGACCGAGGTCACACACAAACGGGTCAATGTCAGCAACATCACCCAAGAAGATTTTGATAGTAGGAGACCACGTGAGCCTTATTATCAACTGGATTGTTTAGAACTCTTCCGATATCATCCTTAAGAGAGAATATGCTACATGAGCGTTTTCTGTGTCTGATCGCTGCATGAAAAAGCACAATTCTCGTCACCATGAGATACCCATTCAGCTTTCGCTCTTTGAGCAAGATCTTGAAAGACTCTATTCTGGGCGAGCTCGATGTCAAAGATCAAATTTCTTTCACAAGCAATGAGCAAGTTGTTGAAGAGGTCATTGTGCAGATTAGCTTGAACAGTTCTCAGCAGCGATTTGAGCTGAGCAAGGTGGCCCTCAACATCAGAAAATTTTGATGCATTTAAGGAACGAAACTTCTTCTTGAGTATTCACAACTTACTCACAATCTGATACATGGCACAACCTCGGATGCCTAAATTCCATGTTTCCATGATCAACTCAAGAAAGGTAGGATCAGAAGCCCATACATTTCTGAATCGGATTGGGTACCGCTGGTCAGACATGTTACTGAACTTGACAATAATACAAGGCGAGTGGTCAGACTCTCTTTTGTGCTCGAAAAAACGTTGAGGAGGAGGGGAACGAATTGAGCCGTTCGGAATTATGCATAACACAGTCAATCTTTACATAACGCCTTTGGTTCCCCTCTTGGTTGTTGGTCCACGTGAAGAAACAACCTTCACTTTTCATATCAACAAGATCGGTGCACTGTATAGCTCTATTGAATGAAGGACATGGTCTACCAGATTTTCCATCACCACATGTGTACTCATCATTATTCAAGATATAGCATTAAAATTGCCCATAACAATCCACGGAGAGGAGCAAGAACTATGAATACATGCGATTGTGGCCCAAAGAGAGAATCTGCTTGCTTCGTCATTGCGCCCTTATACAGCTGAAAGCAGAAATCTGGAGTTGCTGCCCAGAAAATTGATTTCACAGTGGATAATTTGATCAGTAATAAGCAGGACATTACATTGAAAAGAAGCAGGATCCCAGGCGAGACAAATTCTGCAGTTGTTATTAGCATCTCCATTTTGAATGCGTTCCCACCCTCGCAAAAATGGGCTGCACAATCTATGAGAGTGTGGATGACTAACTCTAGTTTCAAGAATAGACGAAAGTTTAATATTAAAATCTCTAACGAGACTCAAAAGTGCATCACGTTTGAAGGAGGTGTTACAACCCCTAATGTTCCAACTGGCAATGGAGACTTTATCCATCAAGGGAGATGGAAGAGGATGAGATGTCCTTGGAACTCGACCCATGAAGAACAATCTCGATTCCCCCCCCCCCCCTAAGGATTTTGAGTTGGTTCTGAGAGGAGAAAAATTCTTGTCTGAGGTTGCAAAATTATCTACTCCCTCTGTCTCAATATGTTCTTCTCGTTTGAGTACGACATATTTGCCGAGACGAGTTTTATATCGTTAATATCTCTAATTACATATTAGTAAAAATTATAATTTTTTGATATAATGAAAGTACTCGTTGGGACGAATCAAACAAGACCCCACATGACTATGTTTTTTTTATATATTGGAAGAAATCTTGAAGATTTTCTTCCACTATGAATAGTGTACAAAACCGAAACAGAAAGAATATTATGGGACGGAGGGAGTATGACTTATTTTCCCTTGAGGGAGGATCGATCAGATCTGCCTCCTTGTTTCTTGGGTGGAGCAGCTAAAGTAGGAGGAGCTGTCTGATTTTCTGAGTTAAGCACTGTAGGAGTTGAAGGCCTCTACTCTGGAATATCCTGGCCTTGTCTATTGTCGGACTTATCAGCAATAACAACAGTAGCAGTGCCAGCGACAAAGGATTTTTTAACCCAATGCTTAAGAGGACGATTGGAGAAGGGGCCTTTGTACCCCAGACCATACTTGGGCTCAACAAAGGTAATTTCTTCTTCCTTAAGCTTTTGCTCAACTAAGATAGAGTGAATTTTATCAATATGAGCTTTCATCTGAGACAGTTCCCTAACAGTGCTAAGGGAACTAGGTTCATTGTGAGTGACATCACTTCTAACACAAAGAACAGCAGAGGAACTAGCAATTCTAGATAAAGATTCATTCAATTCAATGCATTTATCCTCAGCATCACTTAAGTCGTTTTGGGTTTTAAGATTCTCATTATACATGCTTTTGATAAGAGCGATCAAGGATTTTTTGTCGAAATTAACAAGAGATTCAAAGAAAGTTTCAAGATCTACCTCTTGTTCTTCACTTGATGACTTCAGAGTCATTGCACACATTCTGTTGTTCCCCCATGACTCTGGCTCATCATCATCGGAGTTGACACAATCATCACCCCAGACAGCAACGAAAGCCTTCTTTTTGTCGTTCCCAGAATTTTCACCATTGTTGTCTGAGTTGTTTTCTTTTGGGGCATCTATTAGCATAGTGACCCTTTTCCTTGCAATTGAAGCATGTAACATCTTTAATGTCCCGTTTTTCACCGTTGTTCCCATCATTCCTGAATGATTTTCCCTTGCGATAAAAAGTTCGCATGGCCTTGGTGAGAAGGACAATTTTTGGATCTATGCCATCCAAGTTATCATCTTTGTTATTCTCTATCATCTCAACAGCTTTTTCAACCATCAAGGCAATGCCTTTAGGTTTAACATATTTGTCCTCTTCATCATACTTTTTAATTTTCCCAAATACCTCATGAAGTGTGAGTTTAAGAGTATTGAGATTCTCCTTGAGAATTGCTTTAGTCATCTTGTGCCTTGGAGGAAGTCCATCTATAATGATGAAAATTTTCTCCTTGGGAAGAATTTCTTTTTCATCGACATCATGAGCAACAAGTCTGGTGGTGATTTCCTCAAATCTGGATTGATAGGAGGAAACAGTCTCACCATCGATCATAGCGAAGTTGTAAAAATCTTTCTTTGCTTGGAAACGATCAAGCTCTCTAAGATCAGAACTTTCCATGTACACCTGTTCCAAGGCTGCCCACATATCTTTGGCAGTTGCACAAGAGTGTAATTTGGATGCATCTTCAATGCTGATTGCGTTGTTGATAAACATACGAGCCTTAGAGTTTTTCTCCATGATTCTGAAATCATCTTGGCTCCAAGGTGTTGTTCCTTTGATTACATCTTCAACAAATTTTTCTTCACCAACCTCAATGACTCTCCAGCATTGGTAGTCATTACTTTTCATCCAGTCCGTGAAGAGGTCTTTCCAGTGTTGGAACTTTCCACCGATAGGCAAGAACGGTGGTTTGTTGTTCCCAAGCCCAACTTCATGAGTGGAAGACATTGTTACATGTGAATCTGAAAAGAACACACAATCTAGAGCAAACCTGCTCTGATACCAATTGTTGAATCGTAGTGTGTTAGACAGGGAACGGTGTGACTGTTCCCTGGGCATCGGAATATATAAAGATTCAAAGCAACAAGTAATTCCCCAAAAACATATACTTGTATTATTAAGAATTGTACAGTCTCACAAGTCTTCTCTCCACCTATACCCTAGGTTAAAGACTTTGAGTGCAATCAACTCTCAATGACACAAGAGCAAAACAAGACCCTTAGCAAGAACTATCCATACCTTGCCTTAGACCTTCGATCTCAGTTTTCACAAGAGCTTCTTGGTATGCTTGATGGTTATAGCTGAGATACCTTTCCCCAAGGCAATCTCATCTATATATAGTGTCTAACAAAATCCTATTATCAAATATCTAACAATCGACATATATGGTAACAGTGAACAATTTCGTTACCAAATATACTATTCAGCTTATAAACACATGGTTCCCTTCTATAAACTTTCATTTCTTGCAGGATAACTCTGAAGCAGTTGGAAAGGAATTTAGGGTCCGGAATGACTTCTTCCGCAACCAATATTTGCATGTCCAGACTATTGATGTAGCTTAGCAAGTGCATTAAAATTCTCTGCAACATGCATTTTTTCATCTCCTTAGAAACTTTTATTGGCATCCAATTAGCAATTAACAAATTCAGTGATATCATATATAGATACAATTTTACTAATTTACGTATAAAAAAAGTGATGACAACATAAGAATTTCATATTCATTTAAACATGGATGGGATGCAATTCTAACAAGACTAACGTATAGGTGGATATTTTTATTAACGGTCTTTATATTTTATGCCCTAGGGGAATGTTGTAAGGATTTTACTTTGAAAACTAAAATCCTAAATAAGAAAATATAAATTCCATCAAGAAAAAAACCTAAAAGAATTATAAATAAAACTAAATACATTTTTTCTAAAGTTGATTTTTTATCCTGAAAAATCATTCTATTAATAATTAGCTTAATATTTGGGCCCTATACGGGATTTGAATAAACTTTAAATTAAATTCTCTCTACAATTATTGTAAAATCAAATTGATTCTAATGACTAATAATAAAAAATATTTTAGTATAATAGATTATAATATTTACTATTATATAATATTTTCACAAAATATTCATAATGTTGAATAAAATAACTGGATTTTCAGTCTAAAATATTAATATTTATATGATGAAAAGGACTTCATCCAAAACTAACCTTATTGCGGAACCGACATGTGATAAAATTTGACGTGCTTCATTTCTGGAGATGTCAAGTGATGTTAATTACTCTTATCTAAGATTATAAAATAGATTGTACACTTAATGATTTTTTTTAAAACCATTGTTAGTGATTATTTTATTCCTCTATATATAAATTGTGAACAATTTATATAAGGATTAAGTTTTACTATATTTAAAAAGTATATTTATGAAGTTGCCAAATTTAATTTGATTGATTTGATAACATATTGATTCATTTATAGAACATATGATGACAAACAAATGAAACAATATAATTAGACATACATGTATAATCTGTTTATAAAAAAGTTCTAATGTTGAGGTGGATTTAAAATAGATATGATATTTTTAAAAAGTTTTTGTGTGTGCTCATGGATAATTTTATTAATCGTATAATTTCCTTAAGTGGTGTATAATTTAATAATATGTAATTATTTTAGAGAAATAAAAATCAAAATTACAATATTTAGTGATATTATACTTCCAAAATTAGTTAAGTACTTAAGTTGCATTTCTCTCCTTATAAAGTAGGTTTATCACACATCCTAAAATATGTGGATCGAATTATCGTAAATTAAAATTAAAAGACTTTGTGGCTCGCTAGCTGCTTTCTTAAGGTCTACATGTATCATAGATTCTAATTAATAATCCCATCATTATAATTATTTTTTATTTTAGATTAGTTAAATAAAAACTTCATAGGTCGTTAAGAAACAACTTATCAAAATCCACTATGGAGTTAAGCAATTAACTCATTAAAATATTTTTTCTCTTCTCACATCTATAAATATGCACACTAGTTTTTTTCTAAATGCTCTTGACATAATTATTTGTTTCTATATTTTAAAAATTGAAATAAACTCTATAAATCGCATTTAGATTTTTTATGAAAATCACAATAGAGTTAAGTAAGAAAAAATGGATAATATTTTACAAAAAACTTTCACAATATATTTTAACGTGTAATATCTTTAAAGATAGAAAATATATTATTTAAGGAAAGCAATTCAACTAATTTTAGAAATGTATATCAATATAAATATTTAAATAATGCAAAGGTAAAAGAGGAAATCTTAATTCAAACTTGGTGATAATTTTATATAAGATCTCTACAAATTACAATAAGAAATTACAACAAATTTGATTATAAATTTATTTCCATTCTTAGGGTAATTTTACCCGAAAATTGAAAATATATCAATTAAATAAGAATTGAAAGAAAAATATATACATTTTAATTCTGAATAAAAATAAATAATATGTTAAAAGAAGGTGACAACACATGATATATAGTATCGTGACACTTTTTTAGAAAAATATGTGATCTTAAAATGTTGTCATTTAGTAGTTATATATATAGTAATTGTATTAATGTAGGCAGTGGCGGAGCCAGGGCGGGGGCTAGGGGGGCTCGAGCCCCCGCTTCTGGCTCATATAAATATATGTTTTAATATAGTGACATAAACAATCTATAAATATAGTGCAGTGCAGCTGGTACTGGTTAGGCTCATTAAATCGATGAAAAAGTACCGTGTTTGAATCCCACGAGTTCCCTTTCACCATACCAATTTCTTTTTATCATTTTAATTCTGTGGGTCCCGCTACATTAGGTCTCTTACGTAATTGCATTGCTTCACTTTCTTTCTCTTTGTTCTTTTTTCAATTTTTCTTTGTTTGTTTAAATTAGTTAATTATAGTTAATATAAATTAAAACAAAAGATTAGAAATTTATAAACTACTTTACTTGTCACGTTATAAAAATTATCACATATAATATGTTAGGTTATTCTGCAAAATAAAATAAAATTTACTTAAATTACAGTATAAATTACAAACATAAACTAGTACTAAACTTATTATTTTCTATCAAACAAGGTTTATAGTAGTATGCAAGTCTTATATATCATAATTTATGTTTATAAATGAGCATAATTTTAAAAAGTAATAATATATCTATTTTATTATGAGGCTTAGGTATCACCATGTCGATCTCCTAAAAATGATTGACACGTCATGTCCATTTCATTTACGAATCGGGAGTTATCAACCCAGTTGTCGGGCTACCGACGAGATTATAAACCGGACATTAGCCCCTCTAATAAAATTCAAAATACAACCCTAAATTTTATTAAATATTTTAGCGATTTAGCCCCCGCTTTTAAAAAGTCCCGGCTCCGCCACTGAATGTAGGTAATAATGAAAACCTTAGTTTGTTTTATATTGTTGGGATCCTTTTCTCGAAAAAAAAAATGCTGAGATACGAGGGATGTACCATAGGAGACGTCGAAAGTGAGAGTCTGAGGTATTTGACGGGGTTGTCGGCAATTGAAATTTGCTCCGTTGGACCCACTACGTTTGACAATCCAAAGGTTGCATTTGTACAGCCTCTTTTGAACACATTATTGAACACCTACATCTCAAATATAAAAAAATCATGTGCGCCCGATCCACAAATTAAATGATATCTCACCCTAGAAACAAGGAAAAATAATTTCAAATGATACTAAATATTGAATATCAACTAAAAGTAATATCAATTTAATAAATTACAAATTGATGTATAAATTATACATGATCTGGTTCTAGTGAGAACCAAATTCCATGAGAGAACTGAGAACGCACCAGAGGTGTTCCCGTCCTCACGCGCGTGTCTGTTCCCAGTTAAAACGGATGTTCAATATTTTGTTCGTAAATGTTCATCGCAATATACAACAATGTTCACACTTTACACTAAAAAATAGTAAATTTGCTAGTGTTTTTATTCTTCTTCTTTTCCTTTCTAAACTCTCAAATATTTATAAAAATGATCATTTATTGTTTATTGCATGTTTATATGATGCAATATTAGTAATCTTTAATATAAATTCAAGTTTTAAGTGTGTAAAAGGTATTTTTTTCTTATATGTGTTTTGTGATGCACGTGTAAACATAGTTGTTCATATATATGCTTAAAACAAGTGATGGACATTGAAAAAATGTTCACATCCCCTCACTGAGTACGAATGTTCATTGTTTTGTTCGTAGATGTTCATCACAGTATAGTGAACATCTGGAATGAAAGTAGTGAACATTTATGGACAAAGTGATGAATATCGAAAATTTGTTCACAATCCCTCAATGAACACGGATGATCACTGTTTTGTTCGTAGATGTTCATCACAATATACTAGTATAGAACATCTGGAATGAAAGTGGTGAACATTTATGAACAAAGTGATGAACATTGAAAATGTGTTCACAGCGAGTGAAAACATATTAATTTCCCCAAAACGCGTATAATACGGGAAACATTAGGGGAAATACGAGTAAAATTTGGCTGGAATAGTGAACATCTTGTATGAAAGTGGTGAAGATTTATCATTTATGGAAAAAGTGATGAACATCGAAAATATGTTAACAGCGAGTGAAAACGTATTTTTCCAAAAAAACGCGTATAATACGAGAAAAACTCGGGTAAAATTGGGGGGAAATATAGGTAAAATTCGGTTGGAATAGTGAACATCTTGTATGAAAGTGGTAAACATTTATGGACAAAAGTGATGAACATCAAAAGTATGTTCACAACGAGTAAAAACAGATTTTTTAATAATACGCAAAATAAAGTTATGCAAAAATTCGGCACGACCGAATCCGACGGCCCATGATTGTTCTCATTTCTCTCCTAATTAATGGTTCTCATTTGATTCATTTCAAAATTATACATATAGGAATTATTAATAGTAGTATGAGATTGTTTTTTGTCAAAATTTTCAGCGAGTTTGATGAAATTACACCGAAAAAAGACGAATGTGTGATAATTTAATTACTATTACAATTTTAATTTTACAAAATAATGAAAACCCCCAAGAAAAATGTTGAAACTAATACTTCCTCCATTAAACTTTGATTGTTCTTTTAGCATTTTACACACATATTAAGGAATCATTATTCTTTACAAAAATACCCTTATTTATTTGTATTGAAATTTGGAGTATGCATTAAATATTATGTATTAGAGAGAGAAAGAAAGAGTAAAACTAAATCAATAAATATAAGGGGCAAATTTGGTACAATTGGTACAAATTATCTAAAAGGACAAATAACTTTGAACAAGACCCAAAAAGGTTTCATGTAATAATCATGATCAAGTGGACCGACTGAACAAGACCCAAAAAATTTTGGGGGCCCAATTTAAAGGTTTCATGTAAAAATCAAACTGTTTGTATAAAAATTCAAAAAAATATCACAAGTCTGGTACTTTTGGAGAAGCGCGCTATATTTGATGACGGGGTTCAAAATGTGGAAGCTCACGTATCTCTCAATTTTATTTTTTCTAATTTGCTTGGAAAATCTATAATGTAACAAGTTTTACTTTTCCCAAAATCTCGTTTTTCCCTTTCTTATTTTTTAAAAAACATGTTCTTTTAGAGCATCCATTATGGGGGCTTATTCATGGAGCTTAAACAATTTATTTTATTAAAATATTAACACTTTAGTTTAAGCCTGGGGCTTAAAAAAAGGCAAAAGTTTAAGCCCCAACCCATGGGGCTTAAACTAAAGTGAGCGCCACATGTCGCTCCGTTATTGGAGCCGCGTTTTTCAATGGGCTTTTTAAAAGAAAATTTTGTTTATTTAAAATTTTAAACATTAAAATAAAAAATAAAAAAAATATCATAATTCTAGTTTCATTTTTCTCTATCTATAGACATCCATTTTAGATATATTTAATATAAATATAAATTGGGTTCAAAAGCCACTCCAAAAGCCCCTCCATTAAAATGCTCTTTTGACATGGGGCTTAAATTCAAAAAGCCTCCATTTAAGCCTCTCATTTGAGCCCCCCATAAGGAGTGCTCTTAGAAAACTTATTCATGACTTATTTTTCCTAAAATCATCACATTTTGATTTTACCCATTTATTAATGAAATTTTACAAATCACCTATTTTTACCTTTTTTCAAAACACCGTCATATTTATTCAAAAAAGCAATTTTATTTAAACTATTTTTAAATAATGAATACATTTTTCTTTCAAATGAGTTAGTCTTTCTAATATATTCTAGTCACAAAATAAGGACCCTATAATTATCGACACGCCCCTGATTACATTAGATATAATAATGAAGAAAATTAGTAAAATTATCGTACTATGATATTGTTTAATTAATGTGGGTTTCTTTATTTTTTAATATTAAAATATATATTATTAATTAAATTCTCATTTAGTCAACTTTTCGTTGTGACAATATTGAATTCGCCATAATTTTTATTAAAAATTAATCTTGTATCATTGTTGATAAGTATATGTATATCAATTTATAATTTATTATATTGGTTTGTCTAATCTATTAAGAATTCCTATTAAGGAATATAAATCCTAAATAGAAAAGAGTAAATTTATTTTAAAAAAAATCTAAAAAATTAACACATAATCAAAACATTCTATATAAGAAATCTTAACATATACCCTAAGGATATAAGTTAGAAAAATCGTTATTATATTTATGTTATTTTTAATTTTAATAATTTTTATTGTTTGAAGTCATTTTCTAAAAGAGTATCAATATCAACGTTCTATACTTCTATATATAGAGTAATTACGGGATGATAAGGTTACATCCTTAATCATTCAAAAAAATTGAACAGTTTTAGATTTAAAAGATATTAAAAAAGAGAGAGAAGATAGGGTGACAAAGACTAGTTAGGGAAACTGCCGTATCGACAATTCCCTTGATACAGGTAATTTTGTTTGGTAGGGTCATCCACCCACCCTCCCTTAAAACACATGTAAAATTAGGAAAAAGATATATACACACGAAAATTTTTCTAAATGTAAATTAAAATATGCGTTAAACCTTAACGTATGGGTGGGGTGTGATATGTCTTAACGCACAAGGGACAGAATAGGCATTTTCGGAAAATTCGGGGGTACCACCTGTGCGTTAAGGCATAACGCACAGGTTGAAATGGGCCAAGGGAGACAGGCCCAAAATGACATTGTATCTGTGCGTTAAGCCTTAACGTATGGCACTGTAGTTGTGCGTTAAGGCTTAACGCACATAAAAAAAAAAAAAAATTTGCCCCATAATCATGTAGAGAATTTCAATACGAGTCCGTACATATAAAATTCGTCCAAAACGGACATCGTTTGCCCCTCCAAAAGCCCAAAAAACGGACATATAAAATTCTGGCTAATACGGCGACCGGAGGTGGGTAATCGGCGGTGAGAGCTTGGGGCTTTGGAAGCTAACTTCCAGACGCAACTTTTGGTGGTAGCGGCGACTCCAACGGTGGACGGTGGTCGACGAATTTCTTCGATGAACAGACACGGCCGCGGAGCTAGGGTTCTTGAGCTTTTGGGATTAAATTGGATACCGAAAACTCATTGAAAGGTGCCCTATTTATAGGGGTTGGAAATGTCTCGGGGATAGCTTCGAAATCGTATAAAGTTTGACCTAAAACGATATCGAATTGGCCCAGATATCGGTCAATTTCCATAAAGCTAAAAACCGAATTTTTCTTTCCATAAATACCCAAGTTTTGAAGTTGTGGAGAAATTGAATGAAAATAAAAAGTTCGGCTTAAATCTGTAATTACGTTAACGATCTAATGGACGGAGAGTGGGGTAGGGTGGTACGTGTTGGACGGAGATGGATATCGAATTGGCCCGGATCTAATGGACGGAGAGTGGGGTAAGTATACTAAATTTAATGAAACACTATAATATATAAGTCTAGGTATACTAGATTTAATTACATACTATAGTACATAAGCGTAACTATATGAAATATAACGAAATACTATAGTACATAAGTGTGACTATATGAAATATAATGAATACTATAGTACATAAGTCTAAGTATACTAGATTTCATGAAATACTATAGTACATAAGTGTGACTATATGAAGGATAATGAAATACTATAGTATAAAAGTGTAACTATATGAAATATAATAAAATACTATAGTTTATATGTCTAAGTATACTAGATTTTATGAAATACTATAATACATAAGTGTAACTATATGAAATATAATGAAATACTATAGTACATAAGCGTAACTATATGAAATACAATGAAATACTATAGTACATAAGTGTGACTATATGAAATATAATGAAATACTATAGTATATAAGTGTAACTATATGAAATATAATGAAATACTATAGTTTATAAGTCTAAGTATACTAGATTTCATGAAATACTATAGTACATAAGTGTAACTATATGAAATATAATGAAATACTACAGTATATAAGTGTAACTATATGAAATTTAATGAAACACTATAATATATAAGTCTAGGTATACTAGATTTAATGGAATACTATAGTACATAAGCGTAACTGTATGAAAAATAATGAAATACTATAGTACATAAGTGTAACTATATGAAATATAATGAAATACTATAGTACATAAGTGTGACTATATAAAATATAATGAAATACTATAGTACATAAGTCTAAGTATACTAGATTTCATGAAATACTATAGTACATAAGTGTGACTATATGAAGGATAATGAAATACTATAGTATAAAAGTGTAACTATATGAAATATAATAAAATACTATAGTTTATAAGTCTAAGTATACTAGATTTCATGAAATACTATAGTAGATAAGCGTAACTATATGAAATACAAAGAAATACTATAGTACATAAGTGTGACTATATGAAATATAATGAAATACTATAGTATATAAGTGTAACTATATGAAATATAATGAAATATTATAGTTTATAAGTCTAAGTATACTAGATTTCATGAAATACTATAGTACATAAGTGTAACTATATGAAATATAATGAAATACTATATATATAAGTGTAACTATATGAAATATAATGAAATACTATAGTTTATAAGTGTAACTATATGAAATTTAATGAAATACTATAGTACATAAGTGTAACTATATGAAATTTAATGAAATACTATAGTACATATGTGTAACTATATGAAATTTAATGAAATACTATAGTACATAAGTGTAACTATATGAAATTTAATGAAATACTATAGTATATAAGTCTAAGTATACTAGATTTAATGAAACACTATAATATATAAGTCTAAGTATACTAGATTTAATGAAATACTATAGTACATAAGTGTAACTATATCAAATATAATGAAATACTATAGTACATAAGTGTAACTTTATGAAATTTAATGAAATATTATAGTACATAAGTGTAATTATATGAAATTTAATGAAATACTATAGTTTATAAGTCTAAGTATACTAGATTTCATGAAATACTATAATACATAAGTGTAACTATATGAAATATAATGAAATACTATAGTACATAAGCGTAACTATACTAGATTTAATGGAATACTATAGTACATAAGCGTAACTATATGAAAAATAATGAAATACTATAGTACATAAGTGTAACTATATGAAATTTAATGAAACACTATAATATATAAGTCTAGGTATACTAGATTTAATGGAATACTATAGTACATAAGCGTAACTGTATGAAAAATAATGAAATACTATAGTACATAAGTGTAACTATATGAAATATAATGAAATACTATAGTACATAAGTGTGACTATATGAAATATAATGAAATACTATAGTACATAAGTCTAAGTATACTAGATTTCATGAATACTATAGTACATAAGTGTGACTATATGAAGGATAATGAAATACTATAGTATAAAAGTGTAACTATATGAAATATAATAAAATACTATAGTTTATAAGTCTAAGTATACTAGATTTCATGAAATACTATAGTACATAAGCGTAACTATATGAAATACAATGAAATACTATAGTACATAAGTGTGACTATATGAAATATAATGAAATACTATAGTATATAAGTGTAACTATATGAAATATAATGAAATATTATAGTTTATAAGTCTAAGTATACTAGATTTCATGAAATACTATAGTACATAAGTGTAACTATATGAAATATAATGAAATACTATAGTATATAAGTGTAACTATATGAAATATAATGAAATACTATAGTTTATAAGTGTAACTATATGAAATTTAATGAAATACTATAGTACATAAGTGTAACTATATGAAATATAATGAAATACTATAGTACATATGTGTAACTATATAAAATTTAATGAAATACTATAGTACATAAGTGTAACTATATGAAATTTAATGAAATACTATAGTATATAAGTCTAAGTATACTAGATTTAATGAAACACTATAATATATAAGTCTAAGTATACTAGATTTAATGAAATACTATAGTACATAAGTGTAACTATATCAAATATAATGAAATACTATAGTACATAAGTGTAACTTTATGAATTTAATGAAATATTATAGTACATAAGTGTAATTATATGAAATTTAATGAAATACTATAGTTTATAAGTCTAAGTATACTAGATTTCATGAAATACTATAATACATAAGTGTAAATATATGAAATATAATGAAATACTATAGTACATAAGCGTAACTATACTAGATTTAATGGAATACTATAGTACATAAGCGTAACTATATGAAAATAATGAAATACTATAGTACATAAGTGTAACTATATGAAATTTAATGAAATACTACAGTACATAAGTGTAACTATATGAAATATAATAAAATATTATAATATATAATGTAACTATATGAAATATAAAGAAATACTATAGTATATAAGTCTAAGTATACTAGACTTAATGAAATACTATAGTACATAAGTGTAACTATATGAAATATAATGAAATACTATAGTACATAAGTATAACTATATGAAATTTAATGAAATATTATAGTACATAAGTGTAATTATATGAAATTTAATGAAATACTATAGTTTATATGTCTAAGTATACTAGATTTTATGAAATACGATAGTACATAAGTGTAACTATATGAAATATAATGAAATACTATAGTACATAAGCGTAACTATATGAAATACTATAGTACATAAGTGTGACTATATGAAATATAATGAAATACTATAGTATATAAGTCTAAGTATACTAGATTTAATGAAACACACTATAATATATAAGTCTAAGTATACTAGATTTAATGAAATACTATAGTACATAAGTGTAACTATATCAAATATAATGAAATACTATAGTACATAAGTGTAATTTTATGAAATTTAATGAAATATTATAGTACATAAGTGTAATTATATGAAATTTAATGAAATACTATAATATATAAGTGTAACTATATGAAATATAATGAAATACTATAGTATATAAGTCTAAGTATACTAAATTTAATGAAACACTATAATATATAAGTCTAGGTATACTAGATTTAATGGAATACTATAGTACATAAGCGTAACTGTATGAAAAATAATGAAATACTATAGTACATAAGTGTAACTATATGAAATTTAATGAAATACTATAGTACATAAGTGTAACTATATGAAATTTAATGAAATACAATAGTATATAATTCTAAGTATATACTAGATTTAATGAAATACAATAGTTTGACCTAAAATTTATACAAAATTATAGTAGAAAAATGCAAAAAAAAACCAAAAAAAATCACTATAATGCTTTATATGCCGGGCACCAAATTGTAAAAAAAAATGGGTAGAAAGGCTTTGTTTTTTGGGCTTTTGGAGGGGCAAACGATGTCCGTTTTGGACGAATTTTATATGTACGGACTCGTATTGAAATTCTCTACATGATTATGGGGCAAACAAATTTTTTTTTTTTGTATGTGCGTTAAGCCTTAACGCACAGCTACAGTGCCATACGTTAAGGCTTAACGCACAGCTACAGTGCCATTCTGGATATTTTTTCCACTTTATTCCAATTTTGTCCCTTGTACGTTAAGCCTAAACGCACCAGCCTGTACGTTTAGCCTTAACGCACAAAATAGTTTGCATATAGACGATATTTCGTTTGCAAATAGACTGACCCTAAAATTATAGTTAAAAATTAAAATTAAAATTTGGGGTTTAAGATTTAGAATTTAGGATTTATAATTTGTAATTTAGTGTTTAGGATTTATAACTTTTATTTAGGCTTTATAATTTTGAATTTAGGATATAAAGGTCAATGTAAAAGGAAGAAGGTTGGTGATCCTAAAGGTCACTCAATCATCCTCCAAAATTTTGTTATATGTAAGAAGGGGTTTGTTTATGACTCTTATAGTGTAAAATAAGGATTATTATGGGCAGTAGATTTTGGAGAATGGAGGACTAAGATTAAAAGGTATAAGTGGCACGGTGACATTTTCGTAGTTATCGAGTTTTTTTAGTTTTTTTTTCCCTCTTTTGAACGCAATGCGCTAATGTATCTAGGTTCATAAACATTATACTAGAGGTTCACAAACTTTAAACTAGAGGTTCACAAACTTTACACTATAGGTTTACAAACTAACTTTATACTAAGGTTCACAAAACTTATGCCGGAGATCCACAAACTTATACTTCGATTCACAATGTGTTATTAAAAAGCATGTTTACTCTGTTATTAAATATGAACATTTAATATATTAAGCATGAACCTTTGTTATACTACATATGAACCTTTAATATATATGAACCTCTAGTGTACTAACTGTGAACCTCAAACATAGTTTAAAGTTAACAACCGTGCACCTTTTTACGTTTAGTATGCGCATTATCAAATGTAAATCTTTAGTATATTAAGTATGAACATTGAATAACTAAATATAACCCTTGGTCTAAGTAGTTCATATATACAATTTTGAGCATGTTCATGTTTGAGCACATTTTTCATCGGTCTATGAGGTTCATTTGTTACATGTACAAAATTCATATAAAATCATATAAGGTTTATATTTCTTCTTCTAAAAACTACATCTTATTTTCTATATTGTGCACCCAAAAAATAAATTAGAGTTCATATATTATCATCTGATGTTCATAATTAATAACATCAAGGTTCATATTATAGAATATAGATTCTTAAAGACAAATCCATAATTAATTTAGATAATATATAAAAACTAAAAAACTATAGTGAAAACTATAATTATTTTAGACCCAAAAAAAAGCGTGCTTCTAATTGTAACTATTGAATATGTATGTGTGTTTGAGTATTAAATCTAAGGAAAAAGCAAGAAATTGAAGAAAAAAAAAATAGGCGTGCTACTCTTCTTGAATGTCGAACTAAATACCTCTTCTTTCTCCACAGGCTTCTACCACTAGGCTACACGCTCCAACTTAAACAAACAACATCAATTTCATTTTAATCACACGCACGTGTTAAACACCATAAGCTCCGTCTGCATTTCATCCGATCTCATACAAAATACTCTCTCCGTTCATAAAAGAGTGTCGTTTTAGCTTTAATATTTTGTTAAAAAAATGTTTGTCATTTTAATATTTAGGTAATGGTTTTTTGTGAATTACGAGATTTGTTATTGAAATGCTAGATATTGATTCTTTATATGAAAAATTTAATAATAATTAATTTTATAACAATCGTGTCGAACGTTAAATCACATGTATTATTGAACAAAAGAAAGTATATATTAGAGTTGTCTTCAACTTTCAAAACAGAGGCCGAACTTTATGAATATGATTCTTGTAGTAATCATGGACTTCATCGGCTTTGTGTTTGGCGTAACTGTTGAATTAATTGAGTTTTAATAGTAATAAACATCCAATTAATATGTTTGTTGAGTGTTTCAGAAAAATATAGGTATGTCACATGGAACAAAGGTTATGTCGCTTTGTGAATTGAGAGGGAACGTAAAGTCTGTCTGATGTAACGTTACCACAAAAAGGAACAATGGCGTTGATTCTTTGACAAAGGCAATGATAAAAAAGACTGTTGTCAAATTGATAAGATCTCGTGAAGATAGGATGATGATTATGATCTGAAGACTTGGGAAAAATGAAGGTCGTGATCTTGGTGGATTTGGTTAAGAGGAGAGATAAAAAATTGTGTCTTATCTTTTGATTGTATTTTAGGATAAAATCCCTCGGATATGATCGGTTTTAAAAGAAAGATCTTTAGGATATAGGAGATCTTTTTCTTGCTGGAAAGGAAGATAAGATTTCATTTCGTGCTATAGTTTTTAGGAGTAGACTATATAATGGATGAGATTTCCATTTAGAAAGTTGACAACAATGAACCCAAGCACCGATGCGAGTTGCGAGAAGAAGTCTTCAAGTCTTTGCCGTTGAGCTCGTGCATTCGAATTGGTAGAAGTGATTTAAAAGATGATGAAAACGAACAAGAGATGAATAAGATAAATAGATTCTTCTAAATTCTCTACGGTGAAAACTAGAAGATGGTGATTTTTCTCTAAGTAGCTAGTTGGCTATTTGGAGTTTTCCACTCTAAGTTGTGTGTTTAAAGATTTATCTTTCTTGTGTTTATTCTGATGTATATTCTGTGAGAACAAAGATTTTGCTTCTCTAGAGGTAACATTA